>CM030359.1:445704884-445875341 GCA_017893485.1 Hemerocallis citrina | reverse complement strand
CCATGTTTCCTCCTTTAACATTCCCTATGTGTGAAGTGTTTGTATCCTTTTGGAAAGATGGGGATGAGAAATAAAGAGACAGAAAAGTACATAAGGGGAAAGATTGATTGTTGGGTTTTCATTGCCCCTTCTAACCCCGGGTCAGGTTCGGAAACAAAGAGACAGAAAAATACAAAAAAAGTTAAACACGGGTTATGTTCGGGTCGGATTTATACAAACTCAAATCTGCCCTGAAAATTAATTCGGGCTCAACTATTGAGCCCAAGTCTGAAAATTTTGAAAATTCCATGCCCGTATTCTACTTAAATCGGGTCGAACTTGTTCGGAATCGCGTCGATTTCTGGTCAATTGCCAGCCTTAGTTTGTATTCAAGTCAGTATTAACAGATACATCAAATAGAGTTACATCATCAAGTCTCAACTCACCAGCCAAAAGAACAACCGAGTCGTAATGCCGACAGTCACTCATGCATCAAAGGAAAGATACATAAATATAAACTCAAAAGCAAGTAGTTCCTGACTCCAAGCATCTGTGACTCATCTAGTAAGGTCTCTACCCATCAGCTGGTTCCTTAAATAATGCAGTTCACACTTTCGTTTTGGTACCTGAGATGCCATTCCTAGTGGATGTTTTTATATCTTTAACGGGGGTTAAAAATTCCTCGCAGTCCATTAAAAAAAAGTTAACAAAACATACTACCAAAAGAGAGCTATGAGTTCATGAATCCGCAACAGGCCGGGTCATGAAACGTCACTCTTTGCCATAAAGAGAACCCACCCAGTACAAAAAGATTTCCATTCGAGTCAGGCGAATAATTCTCAAATAGTTTGAACAGAGTTATGTGTTATATTACAAAAGCAGCAAATCATTTCTTTCAAGCCACATGGCCATAGAAAAGATGGCAACAACCTCTATCAAAATCTCATTTGTGTTTCTGTCCTAACTCTATAAGAAATAGAAATTACAAGATAATTCATGCATAGTCTCCTCGTTGTCTTCTTTCATCATTTAACCACCTCTTTCTAAACCAAGCTTATAACTATCCTCATTTCACATTTAAACTTTAGCCCCTATCAATTTGAAATTCCATTTAGATCCAAAACCCTAAATTTTAATGATCATTTACAAATAAACCCAAAAAGTCAAAATATTTGAATTCTCAACAATTACCAAAAATTTGGGGTATTATATAAGACATTATACGTAATGGGGTACAACATACATGTGCAATGACACATACGGAAGCAAAATTGGGTCATAACTTAACTTGTGGATATTACAAAAGGTACAAAGCATACTGTAGTCTAGTTGAAATTGATGAAGAGCCTCATGTGGCTCTTAACCAAATAGGTAGATGAGGAAGTGATGTTATGAGATTGACAGAAGTTATGACAGCTTCAGTTTAGAATATATGGGGGAACAAAGGAAGAGAGTAGAAAAGTGTGAGCCGTCGCTAGAATGTGGCAATGCTTGCGTCAACTACACCATTTTGTTCATGTATGCTTGAGCATAAGTTATTGAAAAAGGGTGTCGTGAGACTGAAAAATTGGTTGCATATTAGTGGAAGTAGTACGCACAAGCACTGTTGGAGTGACAAACCCTTGATGCACACGAAGAACCGAATGAGTATGAATCATAGCCATAAAGGGCGTGATAAATGGCAGGAGAATCTCATGTCGTTGGAACACAAGAATAACCATGTGTAGCGTGTGAAGTCATCTATGAAGCTAACATAATAGAGATAGTCTTTTCTAGAAGGTACAGAAGAGGGTCCACATATGTCACAATGAACAAGCTAAAAAACATTAGTGGATTGAGAAATGCTTTAATTATTAAAAGGAATGGCTATGTGTTTAGCCCAACTTACAACACTAATAAATGGACAAATGAGTAAAAGAAATATGTCCAAAGGAACCACTGCGAGCTAAAACTCTTTAAGTGAAACTCACTAACATGACATAAACTTCTGTGCCACATTCAACATTAAATGTCTCGAAACTAGAATGAGATAGATGTGCATGAAGAAAATCTATATGATATAGAAAACCACGTCGGTTGGTATGCCCAATCTCCTATACAGTCCTGCAAATCCTCTGTAGAACATCCTAACGATTCGAAGGTAAAGACAAGGCCAGTATTGCACATAACACTAATAGAAATAATGTTCATGGATAAATAGGGAGCATTAAGAACAAAAAAGTAATATGAGAGTGGAGAGCTAATATATCCTGAGTGTGTAGTGAGAAGTAGTTGAGCTATCGACTGTGTGTAGTGATGGAAAGTGAGAAGGAACTACGATATTGGTGGTGAGCAGTGTATAATCACTAGTAAGATGATGTGATACACCAGAATCTAAAATTTAGATAGAATTCGTACCATGAGTAATAGAGAAAACAGAGGCGGAGGAGCTAACATTGGAAGACTGACCCAAGGTCTAGAGTTCCAACTGAATGAGGCGATGCTGAAGGTTGGCTCTCAGCAGGAGATGGCAAAGCCAGAGTAACGGTCATGGCAGAAGGTGCACGGGAAGGAGTACAGAGATGAGGTAAACCCTGTTGCTTCCTCCGCTATTGGGCCTGAAATAGAAGCTCTCAATGTTGGAAAAAACAATCACTATCAGAATGACCAGCCTTATGAAATTAGTTACAAAAGCAAAGATGGTAGGTGCGCTCTAAGTGGCCAATCTGTTTGCAAATAGTGCGAAGGTGACTGAGGCAATCAGGGAAAGGGGTGCTGCGACAGTTAGGAGTAGAAGGCATGAGACCAGTGTGAAAACCAGGCTCTACTGCTTCTACATCACAATGGAACCTCAGTTTCGTCTATACCTTTCCATATTCACCGACTTTCTGCTAGCCTTCAGCTTGCTTCATATATTATTATTATTATTATTATTATTATTATTATTATTATTATTATTATTATTATTATTATTATTTTTGGAGTTAGATGCGGAGTCAAGTTGGGTTAGGGATGTGAAGATAGGTTTCGGGTTGTGATGGAGATTTGGATTTGGATTTGGGATTAAAAGGATTTTGAATTTGGATTTGGATATGGATTTGGAGAAAGATTTGAATCCGATCGGGATAGGGATTTAGGATTTGGTTCTGGGTTTTGTATGTGTGTGATCTGGTGAGAATTTGGGTCAGGTGTCGTTGTGGGTCAAGTTTGCTTTTATTTTGAAGTGGTTAGGGTTAGCGTTAGGGTTAGGATTTAGAGCGGGAGGGAAGAGGATGACCATATTAGGATTTAGAAATTTAGTGATTTGGGCTCTGGTTGCAGAGAGGGTGGAGGGAGAGTGGCGAGAGCGGGTTGGTCGGGTTGCAATAGAAGCAGAGGGTTGGAGCCGGAAGCAGGGATTGTTGAGGCAGAAGGGAGGAGAAGGAGTCCGTCAGGACGTGTAGACGGCAGGAGCAGGAAAGGATTCGTCGGGAGTTCAGGAGAGTCGATGGCATCGAGCAGGATGTCAATGGGAGTTCGAGAGTTCGGGAGATTTGGGATTTTAGGAGATGACTGGGATTTGTTGTCGGGATCGGGAGCGTCAATGGCAAGGAGCGAGATTTGTCAGGAGTTCAGGAGAGTCAATAGCGTTGGGAGTGGGATGTCGATTGGAGTTCAGGAGTTCCGGAGATTTGAGAGATTTGATTTGGGATTTGATTTGAGATTAGGGATTAGAGTTGGGGATTTGATTTAAGATTAGGGATTAGGGTTTGCTATGATACTATGTTAGGTAACAGAGAGAGATTGGGAGAAAAGATGAATGGAATATTATTATTAGGCTTTAAGGCTAGTATATATAGAATACAAATACTTCTCAATCGTACATCTAATATATAGCTAATAATGCTTGGGGAGGCTGAAACTTAAAATTTGATATACTTGGCATACGTTTAATCCATAGATATGAATATTTAATAGTCTTAGATTTGATTTAAACAAACCAGAAATCTGCAATTGCGATGCACATCCTAATATTTTTAATTTTTTAAAATAAAAACTACGACGTAATCTGGCCTTGAACCTGATACATCTATTTACCCGTCTCAAACCCTTACCATACTTTTTATAGATTACCCTTAATGGAACCAATTTTTATTTTATATGACACATCTGTGAATAATTACGTCGTAAATAATTTGAACATTGAGGGCATTACGGTAACTGACAATATTTGAGTAAATTGATGGTTAATATAACTTTCACTTAAAATTGAGTAGTTGGGATTAGATGATTGGTTGTCTGCAAAATACAGTTTGTCTACAAATTGCACGATCCCAACTCCTGCATTATAGCATTAGCAATTAGAGATGTATGCTACTGATTCCTTAATTACTTATATCTTCCTGTAATAATAAGAAACATTAAATGCCTTTACCCCAAAAAAAAAAAAAAAAAAGAAAAAAAAAGAAAGAAACATTAATGTTATGCCACTGTTTTTATAAACTTAACGTCCACTTGGGTATACTTTCCTTTTCTGTTTAAATTATGATGACTATGATCAGCAAACCACCAGGGCACCAGGACAGTACCGGAGGGAATCCAGCATATTAATAAGTGTCACAGCTCACATTTGATGAATTTTTCACCGTACTGATCCAATTTTTAAAAATATTGACAAAACTGATCTACGTTTAAAAATATTTACCCAACTAACACAATTTTGAACACATCAGCATAAAATGCTATTGACAATAACGATATGTGTTATTTTGATGCAGTTATTGCCAATAGCGGAACTTGTAAAAAAAAATTCCCGTTGTATTGGAAGTAACGATATCAATACATATTGCATCCACTTAGGAGCTCTCTTACTTGAGGAAAAAATTGTAAAAAAAAATTCTTATAACTGATGCCACTATTTTCAATAACGCCATAAATTAGCCTGATGCTGCTGTTGGCAATAGCAGCATCAGTGTAATCTACATTGTACTCCGAATTTCGTGCAGGTGCATCAACTTAAACCTCGATTTTTGATCTTGATGCAGCTGGTATCTCTCAAAACTCAAAACATGAAAGTTCTATATCTTTTTCTTGGTGTTCCATAAAATTTTGAACCATCTCAATCGAAGTTCGGATAATAAAGTTATTCCCAGATTACGTAGAGATGTCAAAACTATCGAGAATCAGTTATAGTTTTGGCATCGCTTCATAATCTGGGCATAACTCTATCATCCGAACTCGGATTCAGATTATTCAAAATTCTATGGAACACCAAGAAAAAGATCTACAACATTCATGTTTTGAGTTTTGAGAGATACTGGCTGCATCAAGTTCAAAATAGGGCTTGAAGTTGATGCACTTGCACGAAATTTGGAGTACACTGTGAATTACACTGATGCCGTTATTGCCAATAGCAGCATCAAGCTAATTTATGCCGTTGTTGGGTATAGTGGCATCAGTTATAAGCGGTTCACGTACAATTTTTTATGGAAAGTTTCGACATCACTTCGTAATCTGGGCATAAATCTATCATTTCAACTCCGATTGAGATGATTCAAGATGCTATGGAACACCAAGAAAAAGATCTACAACTTTTATTTTTGATTTTTGAGAGATACTGGCTGCATCAAGCTCAAAATAGGGCTTGAAGTTGATGCACCTGCATAAATTTTGGAGTACACCGTGGATTACACTGATGTCGTTATTGTCAATAGCGGTATCAGGCTAATTTATGATGTTATTAGGAATAACGACATCACTTATAAGCAATTTTCACTTGCTACTTTTTCTGGACAGTTTCGACATTGCTTCGTAATTTGAGCATAACTCTATCATCCGAACTCTGATTGAGATGATTCAAAATGCTTTGGAACGCCAAGAAAAAGATCTACAATTTTTATGTTTTGAATTGTGAGAGATACTGTCTGCATCAAGCTCGAAATAGAGCTTGAAGTTGATGCACTTACACGAAAAATTGGAGTACATTGTGGATTACACTGATGTCGTTATTGCCAATAGCGGCATATGACTAATTTATGCCATTATTAGGAATAGCGACATCAGTTATATGCAATTTTACTAACAATTTTTCTGGACAGTTTCGAGATCGCGTCGTAATCTAGCATAAATCTATCGTCTGAAATCCGATTGAGATGATTCAATATGCTATGGAACACCAAGAAAAAGATCTACAACTTTCATGTTTTGAGTTTTAAGAGATACTGGCTGCATCAAGCTCGAAATAAGGCTTGAAGTTGATGCACCTGTACGAAATTTGGAGTACACTGTGGATTACATTGATGCCGTTATTACCAATAGCGGCATCGGACTAATTTATGTCTTTATTGGGAATAACAGCATCAGTTATAAAAAAAATTCACTTACAATTTTTTTTCCTCCAGTCAAAGAACTCCTAAGTAAATGCGAGATATATTGATGTCATTACTTCCAATAGTGGCAATGAATTTTTTTTACATGTGCCGCTATTGGAAACAACGACATCAAAATAACAGATGCCATTATTTTCAATAACAATTTAGACAACACTGCTAGGTTTTGATGTACTTTTAGACAACCCTTACATGTTATACTGGAGGTGATTGATCATCTCAGGGAATTAGATTTTTGATTTTGCAATGCTTAAGTGGTATCAGTTGAAAACATGCACAAGACCTAACCTAGGTAATTTATTTGTAGACCTTGAGCTGATTGTGTTGGGTAGTTCTTTGTGTATGCATAAAAGGACATTTTCTACATCCTACATGTATACTTCTTCTCAGTAAAAGGTTTTCTATATTTATCATATATATATATGTATCCTGCAGTGACTTCATTTCAATAAAAGATCTACTACATATTCTACATATACTGCATTTACTTCATTTCAATAAAAGATCTACTACATATTCTACATATACTGCATTTACTTCATTTCAATAAAAGATCTACTACATATTCTACATATACTGCAATTACTTCATTTCAATAAAAGATCTTCTACTATATTTTCTACATATACTGCAGTTACTTCATTTCAATAAAAGATCTTCTACTATATTTTCTACATATGCTTTTTCTCAGTAAAAGGGTTTTTCTATATGTCATATACATATATACACAGATACTTCATTTCTATAGAAAGGATTCTTCTACATCAGTTGTATGCACATATTTGTTCACCTCAGTAAAGGGGGGGTTCTACATCATGGGTATGTCTCACTCAGTAAAGGGGAATTATATATATATATATATATATATATATATATATATATATATATATATATATATATATGGAAAGCTTCGGTTGTGCACTACCTCTAGTGCACACAAATTGAGTACTAGGTCTTCGGGTGTTCATATCGACGATCCAAACCATTCACATTGATCTACACATCTAAATTAGTCTAAATATGTAAAATTAAATCATTTGAAATTCATTTACCCATCCATTGAAGTGTTACAAAATTGTATGGCTGAAAATCATTGATTCTTATAGTCACATGATGGATGGGTAAATAAATTTTAAATGATTTTATTTTACATATTTAGACTAATTTAAATGTGTAGATCAATGTGAACAGTTTGGATCGTCGATATGAATGCCCGGAGGCCTAGTGGACCCGCCGTGTGCACTAGAGGAGTGCACAACCGAAGCTTTCCCTATATATATATATATATATATATATATATATATATATATATATATATATACACACACACACACACACACACTTCATAATCAGTGAAAGGGGTTTTCTTTTTATATTATTTATTGTTACCGCTAAATCTGGTGTGGGGGCAAACCGATAGAATTTGTAGATTCTTAGGGAAACTGAATAGAAAACCTGGAACCTTTCCGCCGGAGTTTGACCGTTGACTCCCGTCGTTCACCTGAAAAAAGTGCGATACACCGGGGTTGATCCCGGCGACGCACCATCCGACGCTCAAGTCAGTAATCAGAAAAGATTATGAATGAGCATTAACTGGCAAAAGATTGATTACCTCTTAATGGTGGTGGATGGAGGTATTTATAGCCGCCTTTGGGATCAGATTAGGAATGTAATCCCTATTTTTCCAGTGAAAGGATAGATGTGAATCAGGACCGTTGATTAGGATTAATCAGAAACCCTAATTCTATCCTACTGGGGTGGGTCCATTTCGGGTTTGGACCTGTACCCAGTTGAGGTGAATCCGTTTGTAGGTTACTGGGCTTTTAGAGAGAAGACCCAGTACCCACTTCAGACCCGTTTGTAGGTGAAATTACCATTTTACCCCCAAACTTTGAGATTTGCGCCTAATTTGGACGGTTCCGATTTAACACCATTTAAGCCATATCACGAGCCCCCCACTCCCGAAGACTGAGTTTGATCAGCCATTGAGGAGTAGTTTTACTGTTTTAATGGCTTGCAGGGTGGTATCGGAGTCCAAATGAGAGGTGTCAAATCTTCGCATAAGGCAGTATTTTGATTTTCCAGATTAGTTGTGTCTCAAGGTCGTTCCTGAGCCTTTTTGGTGATTTTTCTTAATTTTTATTTATTTTTTCGGATCATTTATTTAACCTTGCGAAGTGTCGATTCGCTGTTCGGGGGTCTTAACCAATTATTCTAAGCAATAATTAGTTACTTAAGGGCTCAGAAATATTTCCCTGATTTTATAATTATTTTTTAGAATTTTTAATTAATTTTTCCGAATTCTTAATCATTTTTTCGCAATTTTTAAATAAATAAATTGATTTTAATAAATAAAAATTGATATTAATTAAGAATTATGACGTGGCATGATCTGGACCGCCCATCTCATGTAGGCACGAATTTTTGAAAGATCGGATGGCTGGAATTGCTCTGCAACATTTTCTTCGCGTGAGCAGCTCGGATAGCCAGTTGCTCGGAATCCGAGCGACGTAGCTCGGTGCCATTTCTCCGCGTGAGCAGCTCGGATCACCGGTCGCTCGGAGCGTAGATTCCGAGCAACGTGGGGTGATCTAGACCGCTCATCAGGTCAGAATGCAAATTTTAAGGAGATCCGATGGCCGTGGTTGCTCGGCGCTCTTTTTCTTCGTGTGATCAGCTCAGATTGCCAGTTGCTCGGAGATCGGATCCCGAGCGACGTGGAGCAATCTAGACCATTGGATCACGGTGCGGATCTCGAGGGTAGGCTCAGTTCTCGAGAAAACACTATCTTGTCGTTTTGTGGGCGTGGCTCGATCTGAGCCGTTCATCACTTTTGGTGCAAAATTTCGCAACAATCCAACAGCTGGGGTTGCTCAGTAGTATTTTTCTTCAAATGTGCAGTTCGGATTGCCATATGCTCGGGTTCCGAGCGACGTAACTAACATTTTTTGTATCCGCGAGCAGCTCGGAGCTCTGGTCGGTCGGACTGGGATCCCGAGTTACTTTCTCCGCTCGTATCGCTGGTTGCTCGAATTTTGGTTCCGAGGGATGTGGAGCGATCTGAGCCGTTGGATCATGGCGCGGATCTCGAGGGTAGGCTCAGATTTCGGGAAAATGCTATCTTGTCGTTTTGTGGGCGTGGTCCGATTTGAGCCATCTGATCGAGATCTTGCACGAATTTTGGGGAAAAATTCATTTTTCTCCAATTCGCAGCTCGGATTGGCAGTTGCTCGGTTTCCGAGTTACTTTCTCGTGTGAGTAGCTCGGATCGTTTGTCGCTCGGATTTTGGTTCCGAGGGACGTGGAGCGATCTGGGCCGTTGGATCACGGCGCGGATCTCGAGGGTAGGCTCAGATTTCGAGAAAATGCTATCTTGTTGTTTTTTGGGCGTGGTCCGATCTGAGCTGTCTGATCGAGATTTTGCACGAATTTTGGGGAGAAAGGCATTTTTCTCTAATTCGTAGATCGGATTGGCAGTTCCTCGGTTTCCGAGGAATCGTGGGCAGATCTGAGTGCTTCTTGGTTGCTAAGTAGAGTGCATCGGCGACTTGGGGCTTGAGGCGCAGCCGAGCGGAGGGGCTCATATCGAACCTTCGTTACTTCTTGTGAACTGTCGCCGCTCTTTGCTACTTAGTCACTTGGGCTTCTTCAACGCCTTGAGGGGAGGCCCAAAAGTTGCGTCTTTACGTTACAAAGCCCAAAAGTCGTTTCTTTTACTATAAGTCTTCACCCCCTTCACATTTTACCTCATTCTTCACTTTTCATTTCTTACTTTTGCTTTTACTTTCTACTAGAGAAGTTTTCGCTCTCGGGTGGTGCTACTAGCTGTCGCGGCAAGGCGCTTTCAGATTCCGGCGATCTTTTCCGGCCATTCACATCACTTCAAGGTTAGTCTCTCCCCTTATCCTTAGAAAATGGTTAAGTTTTCTTCTGAGGATGAGACCCCCACCTCGGACCGAGACGTCGGCCGAGCGGTGATGGCAAGGCCGAACAAGGGGAAGGAGGTCGCCGAGCCGATCGATGTGACAACGGTTAGGCCGAGCAAGGGAAGGAGATTGCCGAGCCGCTCGGGGTGATGACGATAGTCGAACACCCTAAGACAGCAGGAGAATTGGGTCAGCACCCGTCTGTCTTATCTAGTGTTGGCGGGGTGCGGAGTTACCCTGAAGATCTGTTGGAGAAGGTGATGCTGGGCACAGCTCCGTCTTATGAGGAGAATGATTCGAGGGACCCTTCTGAGGTGGATCAGATTTCCTCGATCTTGACCGAGGCAGACTTGCATCGAATCCGGTGTGGGTTTCGAATTCCCAAGGAGTATGTACTTCTACTCCCCGGCCCCGGTGTCTGAGCGTGCATGTCGACTTCGGCCGATACTTGCGTCTTTCCTTACGACGCACTGAACGCCGGACTTTGGCTGCCATTGCACCCTTTTGTAATCGAGGTGCTGCAATGGTTCGGCCTGAGTCCCGCTCAGTTTATGCCGAACATGTGGCGATACGTGATTGCCTTCGTCCTTCAGTGCCAAGAGATCGGTGTGCGGCCGGAGATGGTTATACTTCGGAGCTTCTACTGCCTCTGCCAGATGAACAAGATGGTGGAGAGATACTATCTGTCGCCGAGGAAGGGCATGAAGTTGATCGAGAACCCGGACTCGATCAAGCACTGGAGAGAGAAGTACTTTCTCATCCGTTCTCCCGAGCCGTGGATCTTTCCGACGGTGTGGAAGACAATCGGGGTTCCGAAGCGGGCGAAGAAGGAGCCCGTGCTCACCAGAGAAGAGGAAGAGGTGGTAGAGAAGCTCCTCGGTCTTCCGACCCTTAGTTGGAAGGACATCACCGAGGAGGTCTTGTTTCGTGGGGGTCTCAGTCCGATCAACCCTAGTATGCTTTTCTCTTCTTCTTTCGCTTAAGCTTTATCTTATGGTTAAAAAAAAAAATTCTAACTCTTTTTGCTCGGTTTTTTCAGAGGCCCCCGGTATGGACTACAAAGGAATGATGGCTAAGGCCCGGGCAGCGAAGGAGCAGGAGTCGAGAAAGAGGAAGAGGACTGTAGCCGGGCCTCAGGGGGGCCGAGCTACGAAGGTCCCCTCGGCCTCACTGACCGTCGTGCAGTCGGTGGTTGAGGCACCTTTGGATGCACCCATCCAAGGCCCTTTGGAGATGCCCGCCCCAGCTCCCTCGGAAGTACCGGCCCAAGCTGCTCGGGTTGAAGCGCCCAGGTCATCGAGCGGGGTGTTCAACGTGGGTGCGGCCTTAGCTCTTGAGGTCCCCTCTCTCATCGCCGAGGCCGAGAAGATACTTAACGAGGAGCACAAGCGCCTCTTCATCCCCGACTGGCGGGTGATGAATGTGGATGGGTTCCTCAGTGACGGGGGCATTTGTATGCAGGCGGTGAAGCACCTGCCGACCCCCAAAGACCGAGCTGTGCTGAAGGCGGGTTCCGTAGGCGATGATGCCATGCAGATCGCTCGGAACACCATGTCGGTGAGTATCAGAAGTTTCTTCAAAAATTATTCTAAGTTTTTTCGCTCGGGCCAAATAGTTTCTCTTGTGCCGCTTGCAGACCCTATGCCACTTCAACCATCTGCTCAAAGAGTTCGCGAATAAGGAGAAGAAGATGACTGTGCTGAATAATCGGGAGAGGTCGGAGCGCGCCAAGGCGGTCAATCTATTCGAGGCCGAGCAGTTGCTTTCCGCTTTGCGCGCGGCCGAGGTGGCCGATCTTGAGGCAAAGCTCGCCAAGGCGCTGAAGCACTCGACCGCCGAGGCTGCCAAGGTCGAAGCTTTGGAGAAGGAGACGGCTTGTCTCGAAGAGGAGCTGTCCAAGGCACTGAGGGCGTCGGAGGAGGCTTTGAGCAGCCAGGTGTTGAAGGTGGCGGCTGCGGAGCAGGCGGTTCGGGACGAGGCCGAGGCCCACATGTTGATAAACATGGAGGAGGCGTACGCCCGAGCGCTGAAGCATGTGGCCGCTCGCATCCTTAGGTTCGACTGCTCCTCCTACTACTTCTACGACCCCGTAGAGGGGGAGGAAGAACTGCCTCTGGCGGAGCTCGCCCCCCGGCAGGAGGGTAAAGAGGCCGAGGACGAGGTGCGTGTCGAGGGCGCGATCGTCACCATGCTGAGCGAAGATGCTTCGGAACAATATCACGAGGTCAACCCCTGACTTAGTCGCCTCTTCTCTCATTGTTTTTGCTTCATTTGTTTTGTTTTTGTTGTAATGCCTAACTGCGGACTGGCCACCGCTTTTGTGTATATTTTGGACTTTTAATGAAAAGACTTCCCCTTTTGAAATCTTGGCCGAAAGTTTTGTTTTGAGATTTTGCTGTATTGAGGGTGGCGATACTATTATTGAAATTTTGCTGAAGCGTCGTGAACACATCGAGATTTCGCTAATTGTTGAACACTTTTTGTTTGTGTCGAGAACTCAAGTGTTGTGAACACATTGAAATTTCACTAAGTGTTGAAGACTTCTTTTGATGTTCTTTCACTTTTCAGGTCGAGTCGAGTTCAGCGGCTAAGGTTTCTCGCCTTCGTACTGAATTGAAAACGGCGAAGCGGGCCCTCTCTCGCAGCCGAGAGTGCTTCCTCAAAAGCGAGTTAGATCTAGAGGATGTCAAGGCAATGGCGAGAGGGTATTTCTCTGGGCTGAAACAACTACAGAAGCGATCTCGCGAGGTTCGTCTTGAAGGCGAAGTGGAGCTGCTCCGAAAGGCGCTGTTCGACGTTACTCGAGCGGAAGGTGATCTTGTGGCGGAAGTTCAAGATTTGAAGATAGCTGAGGAAGAACTTTTGGCGGAGGAAGACGAGTTAGCTTCGGCAGTGGGTAAATTGATGGCCGAGCACGATGAGTTGACGGCGAAGGTTGACGAGTTGAGGAGGGTTACGGTCGACAGAAGTATCGAAGTGACCCACCTTCGTCGAAAAAAGCCGATAGCTCTGGCGCTGAAGGTTCTGCTCTGCTTCCTCGCTTTAAGACATCTGTGAAGGACGGCTCTTTGAAGGATCGGATTGTCGAGCTCGAGGAGGAAGTCGCTCGACTCAAGCCTCAGCTGGCAAGAATCAACGTTCGGAGCACGTCGTGTACGCACGAAGAGAGTGAGAGGGGAATCTCTTTTTACGAGCTCGCGACTCGTTTGCCTGTCGTTAGGCAGAGCTCGGCCGATGCTCAAAGCCGGGTGGCTGCCTCGTCTAGTGGCGCTTCGGTTGGGGCCACGGTCAGAGGCAGCACCGAAGAGGCATCTCGGTCCGTTGGCCTACAAACGAGCTCCGAAGTTAGGAGATGGCGTCCCCAAGTGTCTTTGAACCGAAACATCCCCATTCTAAAGAAGCGTTGAATAAGTTGTAATTAAGCTTCTTTGAAGTTTTGTAGCATCCCGTAGTAGTAACTCGGTCTTGTAATTTGGGTTACTTTGTCGAACTTTTTAATGAAATAAAAGCTCGTTTTCTTTCTGATGTTCGTGTGTTGGACATGCATGGTAGTTCGATTCGAAACGAGTCATAAGAACCAAAAGTTAGCTCTTTTAAGTACTTTTCTCTCATCTCTACTCTAGTTGTAGAAATTTCGCGCGCGTCGACGGTTGTTGGAGCAATTCTGAATGGCAAACCACTTCTAGCTTGCTTAAGAGCGAGCTTGCGAAGCGGGGTCGAGCCAAGTGTTGGACTCCAAACTCGTCATTTGGGTATGTTTTAACGGTTGTGGGAGCAATTCCAAATGGCGAACCACTTCTAGCTCGCTTAAGAGTGAGCTTGCGAAGCGGAGTCGAGCCAAGTGTTGGACTCCGAACTCATCATTTGAGTATGTTTCAACGGTTGTGGGAGCAATTCCGAATGGCGAACCACTTTTAGCTCGCTTAAGAGTGAGCTTGTGAAGCGGAGTCGAGCCAAGTGTTGGACTCCGAACTCTTCATTTGAGTATGTTTTAACGGTTGTGGGGGCAATTCCGAATGGCGAACCACTTCTAGCTCGCTTAAGAGCGAGCTTGTGAAGCGGAGTCGAGCTAAGTGTTGGACTCCGAACTCATCGTTTGAGTATAAAGAAGGTGAAAAATAGAGAGATACAAGCAATTCACAAGTAAGATATGAAGAAAAATGTTCTTTATTGAAAACTAATAGTCGGCTGCTTCTAAGTTGCGAGCCATTATTACGATGGAGAAATAAAGAAGCAAAAGTAGAATACAAGTGAAGGGAAAGGAACGGTTCGACATCTGAAGTTACTCAGAGAGGCGTTCATGCGCTCTCTTGGTACTTCAAGAGATGGTCGGCATTCCAAGTCCTGGGAATCTCTCTTCCTTCAAGGTCTTCTAGACGGTATGTCCCGGGCCGAACCACTCTGGAGATCTTGTAGGGTCCTTCCCAATTTGGGGATAGCTTGTTCTTCTGACTGGGGAATGAGATAGCTAATTTTCTGAGGACCAAGTCCCCTTCTTTGAGGTCGGTGGGACGGACCTTCTTGTTGTTGGCCAGCTCGATCCTCCTTCGGTAGCTTTGTTGGTGAATCGGGGCTCTTTCACGGAGCTCATCAATCAAATCCAAATTCGCCCAAAGCACCCTGGCATTCTGCTCTTCTTCATAGGCAATGAGGCGAGGAGAGGGTACACCGACTTCCAAGGGGATCACAGCTTCAGACCCATAGGTGAAATTAAATGGCGACTCTCCTGTAGGGGTTCGTTTCGTAGTGCGGTAATTCCACAGTACGTTAGGGAGCTGATCGACCCATAAGCCTTTAGCGGACTTATCCAGCCTCTTCTTAATACCAGAGAGGATTTGTCGGTTGGTATTTTCTACTTGACCATTTGACTGTGGGTGGGAGACGGAGGAGAAGGATTGTTGGATGGCGAGATCTTCACATAGAGCTCGAAATGCGGCCCCTGTAAATTATGTTCCATTGTCTATTATAAGGACTCGAGGGACGCCGAACCTGCAGATGATGCTCTTCCAGAAGAATTGAAGTACTTTGTTCTCGGTGATTGTAGCCAAGGGCTCGGCCTCTATCCACTTTGAAAAGTAGTCGATTGCCACGACTAAGAATTTGAGCTGGCCGGGAGCTGGGAAAAACGGCCCTAGTAAATTCATTCCCCACATTGCAAAAGGGATCGGACTTGATAGGGAGGTGAGCTGAGCTTGGGGTAGGCGACGAATATTGGAATACTTTTGACAAGAGCTGCATTGCCGAACGTGTCGTTCGGCATCTTGGAGGAGGGTAGGCCAGAAGTATCCATAATTCAACACTTTTCGGGCGAGTGATCTGGACCCTGAATGTGCTCCGCCTATGCCTTCGTGAAGCTCTTTTAAGGCATATGTGGCTTGTTCTGGGGAAAGGCACCTCAAGTAGGGTCGGCCGTCTATTTGAGTAAAGGAGCGTTTGTACAGGACCCCCTCAACAAGGGTGTACCGCTCCGCTCTGGTTCTGACTCGACGAGCTTCTTTTGGTTCTTCGGGGAGGAGCCCATCCCTTAGGAGTTCTATTAGGGGTTTCATCCAATTATCCTGAAGTTGAACAGGCAGTGACTCCATCGAGTCGAAAGTTTCTTCTTCTATGCTCAGCCTCAGGAGTACCTCAATCAAGACAGTCTGCTCGAGACCTTGGAGGGAAGAAGAGGCTAACTTGGAGAGGGCATCCGCTTGGAAATTTTCTTCTCTGGGGATTCGCTGAATAAGTGCCTCTTCGAACAGAGCCATGAGATTTTGGAACTTGGCTAGATACTTAGCCATTCAGTCATCTCGTGCTTCGTACTCGCCCAAGATTTGATTCACGACCAGTTGAGAGTCACTAAATATCCGGAGACATTGTGCCCCTGCTTCGCAGGCCATTCCGAGACCGGCTATAAGGGCTTCATACTCCGCTTCATTGTTGGAGGCCTTGAAGTTGATGCGGAGGGAGTATTGGAGAACGAAGTCATCTGGGCCTGCCAGAATGATTCCGGCTCCGCTCCCTTCGTTGCAAGAGGATCTATTTACATATACCGTCCAAATAGGAGGTCTGTTTTCCGCTTGACTGACATCGGAAATGATGATCTCAACTATGAATTCTGCTAGGGCCTGAGCTTTGATTGCGGTCCGAGGCTGGTATGATATATCATGCTGGCTTAGCTCGATTGACCACTTCATTACACGGCCAGAGGTCTCCGGCTTGTGCAGGACTTGCTTCAGTGGTTGGTCGGTAAGAACGACCACCGAGTGGGACTGGAAATATGGGCGAAGCTTCCTAGCTGCCATAACCAAGGCGTATGCCATCTTTTCTAGCCTTGGATAACGAAGCTCAGCATCCCGAAGTACCTTGCTTACATAATAGATGGGCTTCTGAGCCTTGTCTTCTTCCCTCACTGTCACGCCCCGCTTCCCAAAAATATGGAATACGAGCACGTGACAAAGCCCAACGGATGATTTTAACATCATCCATAAGCTGTAGGATCGACTCAGCATCACAACAAGAATATAAAAACATATATATACAACCAAGCATGCATAAATAATTCATTAAGCAATAGAAAACAATTGAAAACAAATAATAATGTCCACATAGTTTTCAAGTCTGGATCAAAAGTAATACTCGGGAACGTAAGCCCGTTACAAGTCTTATACGGCAGGAGAAATAAATACCTTAAGGAAAGTAATTATTTAAACAAGTCCTTGCTCCAAGCAAAACCTGAAATGTTTGCTCGCCAATTCCAGCAGGTAGCTTGTCCCAAAGTCTGCTTAATAAATATAAAAAGGGAAAACAGGAAAAAACAAGAGAAGATGCCCTTAGTGCAAGCTAGGGCCACAAATAGTGAAAACAAGTACAGTTATGGGGAACATGAATTGTAATCAAGAATGTAATAGGGATACAACAAGTAGTGGGAATCTAAGAACTAGCTAGCAAGAGGGACATCCTAGTAAACATACTTGTTAACAACTGCTAATGGTAAAACATATGACAGGTGAACCTGTAGGGGTAACTAACATCAAGTATCATGTTTCATGTGTCAGGTTTCACGTATCAAGTTTCATGTATCGTATCATCAAGTATCAAGTAACAGGTGTCATGTTCAAGTTTCATGTTCAAGTCTTGTAGTTATTACTATGTAGGTAGCACTTCATGCATCCATACTTTTACTACATGGTTGCTACAGTCAAATCAGTTATGTTTAGACCTAGTAATGGAGCCTATAGGGCCGTGTACTCAGGTTTCAAGTATCAAGTATCAGACAGGTACGGTTCATAAATACGAAAATAAATAACAGGTTCACGAAGCAAGTTCGTGAATACTGACAGGTTCAGGACCTATACGGTGTGTTCATGAATACAACAGGTTCATGAGCCAAGTAACTGACTCCATGAATACATCAAGTGCAACAGGTTCATGAACCGAGTACTGGGAAACACGGGCCCCCTTCCGAGTACACTTACCTATATTGTCCACCACTATGGTCTTTCCCTTAAACCCCGGCTTGTTACTTTTATTAATTCTTATCAAGAAAGCATGCAGGTGTGTGAAACAAGGTACGAGAAAGTGGTGGGAACATGTGTCCAATGAACTACATAGTTAATGTGTTCAGATAGAATTTTTGAATCTAAGTTTAAACATGTGAAATAGGGTTGAAATATTGTTAATTAATTCTAAGAAAATTTGGGAAGGTTCTCTAGGGTGTCCAGCAATAGCATATAAAATTTCGAGTCAAACGCTTGCTATTAACATAGTTAAATTAATTTGCAAAGTAAAGGTGTGCAGCAGTTTTGCGAATCTGCGTCTACCAACACAGCTGCAATAAAACTGCAATAACTCCTAGACCGTAACTCCGAATTCAAAAATTCCAGAGGCCATCGATATTTAGACATCTAGAGCTATATTTTCTATTCAGGTCTCGGGTTCAGATTCTAATTTTAAATGGGTCGAAACAGTAAAAGAATATTCAGAACAGCAACATGTGGGAATAACTTACTAGTATAGATTTCATGGAAATTTTTTATTAGGCGTCTAAGTTATTTTGTGATATAAATACATGATATTGGTGGTCCAAACAGAAATTAATAATTATTTTCCAAGTTAAATGGTTTCAAGTTCATCAAATACAAAATATACCATGTGTCTACAAATTTAGGGCTCCTTAATCTCATGTGTTCATGTGTTCAAGGGGTAAAAGAGTCCAAGTAATTATAATTTAATACAATGAAATTTTTGTGACTCTTAGAATTATAAAATTTTGGAGGATTGATATTGATCAACAACGATAGTCAAGGAGGAGTCACAATTCTAACTATTTGTAGTATTTTTCAAGGGATGCTTGTACTAGAACAAATAAATTGTACAAGGGATACTTGCTTTAATTGACGACGCTTAGATTCACTTGCTGAAGAAAGTTGGATCGAAAAATCCTGGAAGAAGTCTCCTAAAAATACATGTGAAGCACGTGCGAAGATCGACCGTAGAGTGAAAATTCCCCCACACCGGATCGGCCGAACAGCAAAACAGCACACCGAATTCGCTGCGCCCAGAACACCAAACAGCGAGCGCAACCAATGGGCGATCTCCTCCGCAGCGGATCCCTCCCGAACAGCAAACAACGGATCTGGGATTCGCTATGGGCGAACACCGAACAGCGATCAGATCTGGCTCGATCGCACGGATCTTGATGCGATCCGATGGTCGAGATTTGATCCCGCCTTTTTCGCTGTTCTTCTTCTTTGTTCACTTCTTCGACGGAACAACGAGCGAGAGAGCAAGGGGATGCAGTGCCGGAGATGGCTTCGATGGTGACGGGACGATGGCATAACAACGACGATGGGGACGGAATCAATGGCACGACGTCGAGAAGCGACGCAACACGCGGCGGCGACTCTGTTTTTGGGTTCGAACAGGGGAGGAGTTTGGGGGAGTGGTTCGGGGTGTGTGATGGCGGTGGGGTGTTGGAGATTGATGGTGGTGGTATCTTGGAGTTGACGAGGCGACGGGGGTGGTGACAGGCGATGGGTAATGGCGGAGGTGGGTTTGGTTGAGGATGGGTTCGATGGGGAATTGGATTCGGAGTTTGGTTGATGGTGGAAACGACGGTGATGGAGGTTGCGGTGGTTCTGTGGGGTTGACGAAGGTGATGGTGAGGGAGTGGTGGGGTAATGGTGATCGGAGGTGGGGAGTTGGTTCGAAATCGCAGGAGAAGGAAGCGGAGGTAGGAGACGTGGGGGTAGCGGCGGTTAGTTGGGTTTTAACAGTGATTAGGGTTGGGATTAGGGTTTAAATAGTGAGGGTTTGGGTTTGTGGGTTTTAGGGTATCCGTTTCGAATAAGACCCAACAGGAGAATTGGTCAAATCGTGATAAAATGGAGAACAAAGGGATGAATGAGAAGAAATAGCCATTTCTTCATGAATAATGACACAAAGAGCACACAAATGAATTCGATAAAAGAACCAAAAATTGAGTCGAAAATAATTTAATGGTTTTATTTGAATGAAAACAGAATACGAGATCTCAAATAGATAAAAGAGTACAATTGAGCAAAATACAGTATAAAAATACAAGTACGGAAAACAGGAGTTACACTCACCAAGACAGCACTGAGGATTTGTTCGGAGTCAGCTAAGTAGAGGTAGAGTGTTTCCTTGAGGATAGGCTTGCTGAGGAGAGGGGGGTTGACTAGATAGGCTTTAAGCTGATCGAACGACTCCTGCTGTTGTTGACCCCATTCGAAGCCCTTAACCCCCCTGAGAGCCTTGAAGAAGGAAAGACACTTCTCTCCTGACTTGGAAAGGAAGCACCCTATAGCTGTGAGGCACCCAGTTAGCTTCTGAACCTCTTTCACATTTTTGGGAGGAGCCATGTCCAGTATGGCTTTGATCTTCTCGGGGTTGACTTCGATTCCTCTTTGGCTGACCATGAAGCCTAGGAATTTCCCCGAAGAGACTCCGAATGCACACTTGTTCGGATTGAGCCTCATATCATGCTTCCTTAATACATCGAACGCCTCTTGCAGATCGGTGACATGGTTGGCCTCATGGATGCTCTTCATAAGCATATCATCAACATACACCTCTATGTTGCGGCCGATTTGATTTTGGAAGACTTTGTTAACGAGGCATTGATAGGTGGCACCTGCATTCTTCAATCCGAAAGGCATCACCATATAGCTGTAGAGGCCTTGATTGGTAACAAAGGAGGTCTTCGGGATATGCGGGGGAAACATGCAGATTTGATTGTACCCGGAAAAAGCATCCATGAAGCTGAGAAGCTCATGGCCCGAAGTGGCGTTAATCAGGGTGTCGATGCTTGGAAGAGGGAATGGATCTTTGGGGCATGCTTTATTCAGGTCGGTAAAATCGATGCAGATTCTCCAGCTCCCGTTGGCCTTCTATACCATCACAACATTTGAGAGCCATTCGGAATAATTGACCTCCTGTATGAACCGAGACTTAAGGAGCTTGTCCACCTCTTCTTTTATAGCTTGTTGGCGCTCGGGAGCAAATTTTTGTCTCTTCTGTTGAACCGGTTTGGACCCCGGTGCAACACTCAGGTGGTGAACGAGGAGCTCTTCGAAGATTTCTAGCATATTGGCAGCCGACCATGCGAAGTGGTCATGGTTCTTTCTAATGCATTGGACTATGTCTGAGCTTAGGGCAGATGGGAGGGTCTTGCTAATAAAGAACTTGTGGTTCGGATCTTGCTCAGAGAAGAGCACTTCCTCCAATTCATCCACCGGCTCGGACGTTGGTCGGACACCGTCTGGGGGATTTCAAGAGTTTCGAGGGAGAGGACTGGACCCCCAGTAGAGGTCATGTAGCATTTGCGGGCCATTTCCTGACTGCCTCTTACTTTTCCTACTCCTGCCCGGGTGGGGAACTACATCTTGAGGTGATAAGCGGAAGGGACGGTTTTGAGAGCAGCTAGGCCGGGTCGGCCTAGGATCACATTATAAACAGCGGGGACATCAACGACCATGAAGTCCATCGGCTCCGTTCGGATAGTAGGAGTTTTTCCAGCGGTTACGTCGAGGGTGATCACCCCTTCAATAGTCACTGGAACTCCCGTGAACCCGTGGGGTGTGTAGCCGGCGGGCTTAAGTCTGTCCCGGGATAGTTTGAGTCCTTTGAAAGCAGCGAGGAAGAGGATGTTAACGGAGCTGCCATTGTCCACCAGGATCCTCTCCACTTTAAAATTTGCCATATGGAGGTTGATGACTAGTGCGTCACAATGGGGGGTTCGGACACCCTCAAGGTCTTCATATCAAAAAGTGATCGGTACTCCGAGGCCTTTGGGGGGGGGCATGCCATGTACTGAGTTGACTTCCCTTATGAAAGCCTTTCGAGAGGAGTTAGAGGTGCCCCCATGGGGCCTCCATGGATGAGATGTAGGATGCATTCCTCTTCGAACTCTGGAGTTTCATCGCATCGTTCAGGATGCTTGTTAGCCCCCCGAGGGGGAGGAGGGAGATCGCTCCGGTCCTTTCTCACAAATTTGGCCAGCTGTCCCCTCTGGATGAGAGCCTCAATCTGGTTCTTCAAGGCCCGACAATCATTGGTGTCGTGGCCATGGTCCCGGTGATAGCGGCACCACTTCTCTTTGTCCCTCTTCTTTCCAGGGGTTTTCATCTTCGGGACAGAAGGTATCACCCCTTTCTTCTCAACTTTCATGAGAATAGTGGAAATGTTGGCGTTAAGAGAAGTGAATTTCTCAAATCTGGGGGGAGGGCGGCGCTGACCGCCATTGTCCTTCTGGAGCTTCTTGGCTCCCTCTTCTTCACCCGCCTTTCTTTTGGTTCCAGAGGAAGGCCCCTCAAAGGTGGGGCGATGCTCAGCTTTCTCAGCCCGGATATACTTCTCGTTTCGGAGGAGGAGGTCGGAGAAGTTCTGCGGGGGCTTCTTGGCAAGAGAGGACCGAAGGCTGGAGTTAAGGACATTTGATTGGAATGCTGTTGCAGCGACTGACTGGTCGAGGGAAGCGATGGACCTAGCTTCCACGGTGAATCTTTTCACATAGTCTCTCAGCTTCTCACCCTTCTTCTGGTTGAGGTAGAGTAGCAAAATGCTGGTCTTCTCAGTTCGGCGGCTACTTACGAAGTGGATGATGAAGAGGGTCTCAAATTGCTCGAAGGAGAATATTGAGGATGGGGCGAGGCGAGAGTACCATTCCCGAGCCGGACCCTTAAGAGTGGCGGGGAAGGTTTTGCACAGCAGGGCATCGGAAGCTTGGTGGATTAGCATGAGGGTCTTAAAGCTTTCGATGTGGTCCACGGGGTTGGACTCCCTGGAATAAGTCTCGAATTATGGAGGCTTGAAGTCTATTGGAACGGGCGCCTCCATGATGGTTCGAGAGAAAGGAGGTCGGCTTGGACGGAGGGTCCTTCCTCTAAGCTCTTCTTCTCTGTCTAGCTGACCCAAGCGCCTCTCCATTTCATGGAGACAACGGTAGACAATGTTATCCCTTCGACGGTAATCAAACGAGCCTCTGGACTCGTCTTTGTATGAGGGAGAGCGAGGGCTATGATGACGGTAGCTCCGGGAGTGGTGAGGACTAGGAATGTGCTAGGGGTTGCTAGGAGCTGGGGGAGGAGTTAGGGACCATCGGCGAGGAATTTGGACCGGAGAAGGAGTGGGGACCCTCGTAGCATTGTTGTTGGGTCGGAGATTGAGGGCTTGTAAGACGGTTGCCTGGAATTGCTGGAACTCGGCACGAGTGATGGGTGCGTCATCATTCCTCAGAGGTTGTCGACCAGCAGGAGAGTGAGGTCTTCTCCTATGGTGGCCGGGGGACTCTCTCCACCCTCGCCGAGGAGGGGACCTTCTGTAGTCTTGGGGATGAGGAGATCGCTCATTTGGACGTTATTGGCGGGAGGCTCCCTCTCGGGCCTGCCTTTCATCCAAACGGCGGCGAAGATCCTCTTCCTTTTGCCGATTGAGGATGGTATTGCGAAGGTCATCGGAAGCTCGGGGGTTGTGGGATGCCATGGAATCGGTAGAGGGATTGTGCATGGAGACGTGGTCATGTTGAAGAGGTTGTTTCGGAGGATTAGGACGGGAGATCCCCGCATCGGCATTCTGAGGCCCGGTCTAACCTCGAGGGGGTTGGAGGTTCTGATGAGGAGGTTGGTCCTGCTGCGGGGCCTGATCAGGCTGAGGAGGAAGTCCCGCCGGCTGGACGGTTTGGAGGGGGATCTCCTGTTGTGGTTGAGGAGTAGTGGGTCCACGGTTGGAACCTCTGGATCTTAGCTGTCGGGGAGGCATGGCTGGGTAGATCTGACCAACGGGAAGAGGAAGGGCTGCTATTTGTTGTTTCCCACAGACGGCGCCAATCTGTTACTGCTAAATCTGGTGTGGGGACAAACAGATAGAATTTGTGGATTCTTAGGGAAACTGAATAGAAAACCTGGAACCTTTCTGCCGGATTTTGACCGTTGACTCCCGCCGTTCACCTGCAAAAAGTGTGATACATCGGGGTTGATCCCGGTGACGCACCCTCCGATGCTCAAGTCAGTAATAAGAAAAGATTATGAATGAGCGTTAACTGGCAAAAGATTGATTACCTCTTAATGGTGGTGGATGGGGGGTATTTATAGCCGCCTTTGGGATCAGATTAGGAATGTAATCCTTAATTTCCCAGTGAAAGGATAGATGTGAATCAGGACCGTTGATTAGGATTAATCAGAAACCCTAATTCTATCCTGCTGGGGCGGTTCCGTTTCGGGTTTGGACCCGTACCCAGTTGAGGTGAATCCGTTTGCAGGTTACGGGGCTTTTAGAGAGAAGACCCAGTACCCACTTCAGACCCGTTTGTAGGTAAAATTACCATTTTACCCCCAAACTTTGACATTCACGCCTAATTTGGACGGTTCCGATTTAACCCCATTTTTAGCCATATCATTTATATACCTATATACTCCATATCAGTAAAGAGAAATTCTCTATATCATATATATATATCCTGCATATGTTTCAATTTAGTGAAAGGGATCTTTCTATATATATATATATATATATATATATATATATATATATATATATATATATGGGTTTTGCTCAGTTGAAAACGGGTTCGTTTTCAATGGGTTGGAAAACAGCCATCCTGGCCGTCGATCAAGATCTGATCTTGATCAGCGGATCAGATCGAGATCCGCTTTAGTCTCCCACTAAAGCTCTCAAAAGCGGAGGGGTATTTTTGTCACTTCACGCCAAAAAACGTTTCAGACTTAGCATTTTTTTGGCGTGAAGTTTTTTTTTGTCGAAAAAAACACTTAGGCCGTTGTTTCCAACAACGGCCTAGGTTGTTTTTTTTAACAAAAAAACATACCTTGGCCATTGTTCTCAACAACGGCCTAGGTATGTACAAGTGTTTTTCCAAACACTTGTACACACCCAGGGCTTCATCTCCCTCACTTCGTCACAAACACTATCTCTCTTTCTCTCGAGCTCTCGAAACCCATCCCCAAACCCCACTTCACTCTCCCAACTCCTTGGCATCGATTTCTTAGCCTTCTCGATCTCTGCCCAACTGAGCAAAGCTCCCTATTTCTCTCTTCCTCTCCCGAATACAGCAAACCCTAACTTCACATCCAAATTCCCAAATCATCTAAACCCTAGCACCAATTGTCTTCCTTTGTCTACAACAGCGTGCCGCGGCTTCTCACATCTTCGCCAAGTCTCTATCACTCTCTCTTTGGACCAGGTATTTTCTTAATCCCAATCTACTATAATGAACTCTTTGAATTTATTGATTTTTTTTCCAATTTTGGATTTTTTTTTGGTAATATTCGTAGTAGTGTAGTCTATAATTTAGAGAGTATATAATTAGCTCTGATCATGTATGTTGTGTACATTTTCTACGAAGTAGTGGTAGTTGTAGTGGTGGAATATAGGAGATGAAAAAAAACGAGATGAAAAAATTAAATTTGTATGAGTAGGTCGGACTCGCCGCGTAGAAGGTAACGGAACTTGTAGAGGCAATTTCCGTCTCACGATTTGTGAGATACGTCCGTTTATCATTTCAATTCCATACAACTGATATGAAGTGATACACGGCTGTATCTTTCAAACCGAGAGTCAAAACTCACCTCTGCAAGTTCCAGCGGCTCGTGTATGGTGTGCCAGAGTTGACGCCCAAATTTAGGAAATAAGTTTATCATTTTTGTTGTTTTGACGCGTATATAAAAAAACCTTTAATCGACCTCGGAACTTGTGGAATACGTTATGAGGTGAAAATAGCTTAAACAAAGTCCAAATAAAGCGAAACTTTGCGAGTAGGTTGGTCTGACCACTCACAAGTCATACCAACCTGTACATGCGAGTTCTGACTCACGGTTTGCGAGATACGTCTATGTATCGCTTTCCGCTCAGTTTTCAATAGTGTAAACGATACATGGCCGTATCTTTCAAACCGTGGGTCGGAACTCCCATGTACAAGTTGCGTTGGCTTGTGGGCGGGGAGCCCGACCCAACGGCCAAATTTTGAAATTTTTGCATCTCGTTTATGTTGTTTTTACGCGTATATGAAAAAACTTTAAACTACCTCGAAATTTTTTTAATTCGATCTCAATACAAAAATGCTTAAACGAAGTTGAAAAAATACGAAACGGTGCACATAGGTTGGGCTAACCATTCACAACGCAACGAAACTTGTATTTGTGAGTTCCGACCCACGGTTTGCGAGATACGTCAATGTATCGCTTCCCGCTCTATTTTAAAGAGTGAAAGTAATACACGGGCGTATATATCAAACCGTGGGTCGGAACTGACTTCTACAAGTTGCGTTGGCTTGTGTTTGGTGTGCCCTAGTTGACGGCGAAATTTAGGAATTTTTGCATCTCGTTTGTGTTGTTTTGACGCGTATAAGCGAACTCTTGAAATTTTTTCATCTCGTTGGTTTGTGTTTGCTAATTTTCGCCGATTAATTAATGTCATATATGCAAACTTTGTTACAGAGAAATGCCTAGAACGAGGTGAACCGAAAGGGGAAGGACATCTCAGAAAGCACGGGGGGAACATTCCACAGAGAATGTGAGAACTAATAATTTGTATTGTCCGTAATTTTGTATTTAGTGATATTAATTTGAGACTAATAATAATTATATTTTTTGGTTCTTGTAGGTTGGTGCATCCTCTTCGATGACAGGACATCGTGGTCCAGGACCAATAAATTTTGGCGAACTGACCTTGCAAGATCGCCACAGATCCATGGAAGTATGGGGTGGGACGACGCGTAGGTGTAATTTCCGCACCCACGAGACCATGAAGGTGCATCCACGCACCCACGAGTACCTTGTAGCGGCCGGTTTCTATGGAATCAGCATGATGGGGAATGTTAAACTCGATCGAGCACTTCTCTCGGCACTCGTGGAGCGCTGGAGGCCAGAGTCGCACACGTTCCATCTACCGGTCGGTGAGATGACGGTGATGCTACAGGATATAGCGATGATATCTGGTCTTCCAATAGATGGGTTGGCCATGACGGGCAATATTAACTTTGATAAAATAGAGATGTGTAACGAACTGCTCGGTATAGAGTTTGATGAGGCGGATGCGGACGATGGTGACATTTTCCAAGGACAGTCAATCCGACTATCTTGGTTGAAGGAACATTTTGATGAGACGCTGACCAACGAATTGCCCGACGACTATGTACAGTCCTACACCAGAGCCTACATTCTAACGGTGATCGGAGGGGTTCTATTGCCTAACTCATCGGGCGATACGGTGCACCACATGTACCTACGATTACTCGCCGACCTAGGCATAGCTGGCCGGTACAGTTGGGGAAGCTGTGCGTTGGCAACGCTATACAGGGCGTTGTGTCATGTAGCGCTTGAATCATCAGAAATGATCGGACCGATGGTTTTGTTACAGATTTGGTCCTGGGAGCGACTGCACTTGGGTCGTCCCCGCATTAAGAGACCCAAGGTTGGTTGGATGGCCCAACCTGAAGATCCTGCTATGTTAGCACCATTGGGGGTATATTGGGCTGGTACAAGGAGTTACAAAGACAACCCCAAGGGCGTAATAATGTACTACAGAGATGAGCTCGACCAACTACGTGAAGAGTTCGTAATTTGGGCGCTGTATACACCCGAGCGTGTGGGAAGACTACTGCCAATATGCACCACCGGGTCGCAGTTGTGGCTGACGACGGCTCCCCTCATCAACTTCGGTATAGTCGAGCATCCGCGACCGGAAAGAGTCCTTCGTCAGTTCAATCTTCAACAAGATAGTCCCCCAAGCTGCGCAAACCTATACGATCATGAGTTACACGCCGTTAGGGGTACCGACCGCATGCCTACTCATGATTGGGAAGATTACCATCGTGTTCACGTTGCAGAATGGAGCGAGCAACGGTTTGCACTTGTACTCGTCAATGTTCCAGAGTACGATGGAAGACTGCAAGGAAAGTACATGACTTGGTTCCGACAATATACACGATTGTACATCTCTCCCGATACAGTACTACCTGCTGGTATCCAATGAGAAATTGAGAAGAGAGAGATTGAACCATTACCCGCATATTCCAGTTCACAACCCATGTTCCAACCGAAGGCCACAGCTATACGTACAGTGGTAACTTCAATCTTCATATTTATTTTAATCTTCTTCATACGTGAAGTTCATGAATTCTTTCAATTATTTAATTTGTTGGTTTTTTCTGATTTAGATTGATAACACGATGGACATGACAAAAGAATGCGCGGATGTACTAAAAAGTAATGTGGGCACGCCTATGAAGAGTTTCGCTCGGAGGATGCTCCTTGGATACCGTAGCAATATGGATGCTTTGGGATGTGTCGATCGTTTGGATCGAGCATTACACGGATCGAGGGGGGGCCGACGTAAAAGCGTGAGGGGTAGGCCTAGTTCATTGCTGGGGCAACGGGAACATGAGATCAGTGAACGACAAGGTTCAACTTCACATCCATCTCACGAAGAAGCGCAGGATGAAGAGAGTGGGGAGAGGGTTGTCGGAGACGTACAACAAGAGGAGGGTGACGAAGATGAAATCCCCGACTCGCCAATCACGATGCGGCGCCGAAACCCTCTCCGGAAGAGGCGTGCACCACAGCATTACACGCCCGGTGCTTAGCCAATGCATTTTGGAGGTTGTAATTTTTTTTATTGATTTCGTGGGTTTTAACCTGTTGTAACTAATTATTGGATAATGTGGTTCTTAAGTGTAAGTGTAGTTGATGATGTTGTTATTAATTTCTGATAGTTAATTATGGTGGGTAATTTTGGTGGTTGTATATATGAATTTAGTCGGAGAATGTAGATGATGGCAAAGTGTTTGGAATTTGGTGATGTGTACAAGTGTAGCAGCTTCAGCTGCTCAGTATAACTGTAGTTTTTTTTTTTAAACCTAAGCCGTTGCTCCAAACAACGGCCTAGGTTATAGAAAATTATACTTGTTCCAGTTTTTGGATCTACCCAGTTTAAACATATACCTAAGGCCGTTGTTGAAGACAACGACCTAAGTTGTAGAAGGAAAATATACAAAATTTGTTGTGCTCTCTGACTTGTTGGCTTTAAAAATAGCCAACAAGTCAGAGAGCACCTCCAGTTTATAGATATACCCTAGGCCGTTGTTGGAGACAACGGCCTAAGTTGTAGGTGAAAAAAAAAATTTGTCTTGCTCTCTGTCTTGTTGGCTTTAAAAATAGCCAACAAGTCAGAGAGCATCTCCACTTTATAAATACCAAGGCCGTTGTTGGGGACAACGGCCTAAGTTGTAAGTGAAAAAAATAGAAAATTTGTCTTGCTCTCTGACTTGTTGGCTTTAAAAATAGCCAACAAGTCAGAGAGCAGCTCCACTTTATAAATACCCAAGGCCGTTGTTGGGGACAACGGCCTAAGTTGTAGGTGGAAAAAATAGAAAAATTGTCTTGCTCTCTATCTTGTTGGCTTTAAAAATAGCCAACAAGTCAGAGAGCAGCTCCACTTTATAAATACCCAAGGCCGTTTTGGAGACAACGACCTCAGTTATAGGTGAAAAAATTAGAAAATTGTGTAATGCTCTCGACTTGTTGGTATTTAAAAATAGCAACTGGTCAAAGATTACCCCTCAATATAGTTTATAGGCCAAAAATGTGAGGTTGTTTGTATTTTCCAATTTTCTTTTCATCCTTGATGAACAATCTCTGTGGAACTTTATACAAAAGACAGATGAGAACTTGGCTTGTATAACAGTATTAAATCATATTTATTTTTTAATTTGGTAACACCTAACTAACCACTACATAATCACGTTGTTTTAATATGTACATAATAACTCAGAAAATATTTTTAAAAAATAACTATTTGATTCGTTAGGGTTAGGGTTAGGGCTAGGGTTAGTGCTAAAGGGGGTTAAGGGTAGGGTTAGGGTTATTGTAAGGTTAGTGGTTTGGTTTGGCTTCATTGTAGGGGTTAGGGTAGGATTATTTTTAGTTGGGAGTAGATAGGTAATAAGTTTCTAGTAGAGAGTTGATGGATATTTAAGTTCTATCATTAATGACATGTGTCTCTCCACTCTTTACGTGCATTGCCTTCTGAACTCTACAAAATAGACGTCCATTTTTAGGCACGTAACTAAAGAATATATTATACCGTTGTTGGTTTTTTTGGTTATATGTTATTAATTTTTTGAATAATAATATATAATGTACAAAATCGTTTTACATTGTTTACAATGAAGACGTTCCTGAAGACATTCACCATACATGCAATTGGGAAGAATTCCACGAGATTGGAAAGAAGAGGTGTGATCACATGTAGTAGAACAAGTTCATTATGGAAAAAACCAATAAGGTAAAAACCCGCATGTAAAGGATAACCACATGTAGCTCCCTACATGTGGACCATACTTGGAAAAAACCACATGTTCAATATCGGAAAAACCTAAATTTCATCACAATATGTGGGGAAAAAACCACATGTAACCAGGTAATTATGATGGACAAGAAGAAATCAAAAATTAAAAAATGTCGGTTCTTTGTTTGAGCGGAGAGTAATCAGATCAAAGTACTTGGCCAACAAGAACTGGATCTGAACTTTTTTTTGGAAAATATGCCACAAGTATATTTGACCACATGTATTATGCAATGTGACGAGTATTCCAAAAAAGTTCATAGATTACTCTCAAACACTACATGTAAACTGTTGCTTCTGTGGCAATTTGGGATGTGGAATCTCGTCGTGAAGTAATTGTGTGCAGTTCTTTAAGTCACTTTGAATGGTGGAAGTAATGGGCAAATAAACAAATATACCTATACAATATACAAGTGTGGATTATCTATCTTTTGTATAAATTTCTAGAAGTTCATCATTGAAAAAACCAATAAGGTAAAACCCCACATGTAAAGGAAAAACCACATGTAGCTCCCCAGATGTGGACCATACTTGGAAAAAGCCACATGTACAATGAAAGAGCAAACAAATATACCTATACAATATACAATGAAGGATAATTATTGCAGACATTTCAATATGGAAAAAACCTAAACTACATCACCACATGTACCTCCCCACATGTACCCTAAATATGGGGAAAACCATGTGTACATCCCCACATGTAGTTTAAGGCCAAAATCGAAAAATTCACATGTGGATATCAAAAATATCCAATAATTAAGATGGGCAAGAAGAAATCAAAAATAAAAAAGATTCGGTCCGGTATTGAGCGGAGAGTAATCAGATCAAAATACTTGGCTAAAAAGAACTGGATCTGATTATTTTCGGGGAAAAATGGCCTAAATAGGGACCATCATGTATTGTGAAACCATAACAGAAAGCCACATGTAGATTTGACCACATGTATAAACCAATGTGAAGAGTATTTCAAAAAATTTCATATATTACTCTCAAACACTACATGTAAACTGTTGCTTCTGTGGAAATTTGGGATGTGGAATCTCGTCGTGAAGTAATTGTGTGCAGTTCTTCGAGACACTTTGAATGGTGGAAGTAATGGGCAAACAAACAAATATACCGTATACAATATACAAGTGTGGATTATCTATCTTTTGTATAAATTTCCACAGAGATTGGGCGTAAAGGGTAAAGAGAATATCCAATAAATCCCAAAAATTCCATACCTAGGCCGTTGTCTTAAGGTATTTAACCTTAGCCGTTGTCTGCAACAACGGCCTAGGACCCTAGGCCGAAAACAAACAAATTGGGGTGTTCTCGACTTGGCCAGGGTTAAGGTTAGGGTTAGGGTTAAGGTTAGGGTAACAAGATTGGTAATTAGTGTTAAAGGGGGTTACGGGAAGGATTAGGGTTAGCGGGGGTCAGGGGTTTGGTTAGGGTTATTGTACGATTCAGGTTATTGCAAGAGAAACATTTGTGGTAAAATCTGGTTTTGATTTATCATTAATTTGTGGTTGTTGGGAGTAAACAGGTATTAAGTTCCCACAAAAAAAATTATACATATTGTGTATATAACATAAAAAAATTAATAACAGTGACATGTAGGTTAGGGTTAGGGTTAACGTAAGGTTAGGGTTATTGTAAGGTTAGCAGAGTAGGGTTAAGGGTTAGGGTTAGGGGTTAGGGTTAGGGTTATCGTAGGGTTAGCACAACCCTAACCTTAACCTTGATCTTATACTTGTCAACCAACCCGGTATATATTTTTTGGATATGTGGGTATTGTATTAGCATAATCAAATAGATTATATATCATACTAAAAAAAATCACAAACATAATAATAGTGACAGGAAAAAACTGAACATGTTCCCTTTGTAATGGAACACTAACATATATCCTAGTTCTTGCTTATTAGAACATGTGATTCTGCCATACTCTAATTAACCCAACTTTCCATGTTTTGCCATTAGGACTCAACAATGCTGTTGTTTTGTATGTTTCTTCCTTGTTGTTAAGATCAACAAAATCACATGTAGATCCCCACGTGCAGCCTATATATTGAAAAAACAATATGTACATCCACACATGTAACCCTAACCTTATACATGTAAACTTACTCCTTTATATAACTCAGAATTATTTTCAAGCATATTACCTTAATAATTTTATATTGGTTAGAGAGAGGGAAAAAATTGTAACGTAATAAAAAAATTATAAACAATAGATACGCGAATATCATCTGTCTTTGGTATAAATTTCTATAGAGACTGTACGCAAAGAGTGAAGACAAAATTGTAAAAACCAAAATATGGATGATTATGAATTATTTTTTATCATTTTTTTTACATATTTAACCACCATTATATATTGGTTTGAAAGGTTGTAGTAATCGGCACTTAAAAAAAATATAGCGGAAAGATATACAAGTGTAGATCATCTATCTTTTGTATAAATTTCCACAGAGACTGTACGTAAAGAGTAAAGAGAGCACCCCAAAAATCCCAAATTTTTTACTATAACCTAGGCCGTTGTCTTAGACAACGGCTTTAGCTATTTATCAAAAATTAGATTGCTCTCTGACTTGTTGATCCTTTTGTGTTCTCCAAGACAGAGAGCACCCCCAAAATCACAAATTTTTGACTATAACCTATGCCGTTGTCTGAGACAACAGCTTTAGTTATTTATCAAAAATTAGATTGCTCTCTGACTTGTTGATCCTTTTGTGTTCTCCAAGTCAAAGAGCACCCCAAAAATCCCAAATTTTTGTGTATAACCTAGGCCGTTGTCTTAGCCAACGGCTTTAGTTATTTATCAAAAATTAGATTTCTCTCTGACTTGTTGATCCTTTTGTGTTCTCCAAGTCAGAGAGCACCCCAAAAATTCCAAATTTTTGACTATAACCTAGGTCATTGTCTTAGACAACGGCTTTAGTTATTTATCAAAAATTAGATTGCTCTCTGACTTGTTGATCCTTTTGTGTTCTCCAAGTCAGAGAGCACCCCTAAAATCACAAATTTTTGACTATAACCTAGGCCGTTGCTGTAAACAACAGCCTAAGGTTATCAACTCTTTTTAAACTAGTTATATTGAATGAAAAACCAAATTCATGAAATAACTTAGGCCGTTGTCTCCAACAACGGCCTTGGTTTAAAATAAAAAAAAATAATTTACAAATACAGATTCAGCTACAGCTGATACATTTGAGAAACAAACCAACATTTGCGTACCACAACAGTATTAACAAATGACACAAACAAACGATACTTATGTCTCGAGAATTACATTTACAGTTACCAATCAAAGGTAATTAACCAAGTGGCATGAAGAGTTTTGAATATATACCCAGCAATTTCATTTTAAAAATTACAATTCATAGCATCGTCATATCTCGACTCGGAACTGTCTTCTTCGGAAGGAATTACTTCTTGCCTTCATTGAAAGATTAGGTTTAGTTAGTAAGAAACTCAATTGCCACAAATAAAGTATAATAAATTTAAACGAGTGACAAACATAAAAGTTACGAGTCATACCCCTCAAATAAAGTTGGACAATTTCTTGAATCATGATTCATTTGGACAATGCCGCATCTTCGGCACCTTCTCGGTTTTTTTATGCGGAGTTTCTCTCTAATCGGCCTCAATCTTTTGGCGCGAGGCCTTCCCTTTGTCATGCACTGCTGTGGGTCACTAATGCGTGTAGGTATGTTTCCACTCCCTTGATCATGAGGTTGTGCACTTGGATGCGGTTGTGAACTACCTCCAGCTTCGACACTATCATGTGGTTGTGAGGCCTGTTCCGTTTGTTCACCTGATCCTGGTTGTAGCCGAGAAACCCCGTCAATGATCTTCTACAAATTCTCCAACGTGTATTTGTAACTCTCATTGGAGGAACAACCGAGATCGACAATTTGTTTTGCATGGTAGCTCAACTCACAATATCGAGAAGCAAAATTCTCGGTATTGGGTTCGGTTGGAACTAATGTGTAACTTCTTCTCATCACATCTCTAGTCCATCTTCTTTTAATATATACATCCGGGAGGGATGTGTGATGGGAGAAACGAAGTACAGCTAAAATATGCCTGCAAGGAATGGCAACAAATTCGAACAAGTGACATGCACATGTAATAATTCTATTGATTTTGGATAATTGAAGAAGGCGAGCCGGTTCTGATTCTCCACATAGTATCACATGGAAGGTTGAACTATCCGGTGTCTCAAGATCGGCAACAAATGTCACATTGTACATGAAACTTTTTGTGACTTCATCTTGGAATTTGTAAAATATTTTCAAAGTATATGTTTTTGCCATTTGTGCCTCCAAAGCCCATTCGCTCTTCAACTTCGGTCTCTTCTCACGGTTACGATGATTTTCTTTCAATTCATCGTGTCTTTGCCTTCCCAAAAAACGGTCGAAGATGACGGCAAATTCGTGTGGGGAATACTTTTTTTCTGTATGATGCTTCAGAGCAGAATGTGCCGAACCAATCCGTTGGCTACTCAACATGCCGGCCCAAAATGATTCTTTAGCGTAGATGGGTGCCCAACTTTCACGGATATTCAACCATTTTTTACTCTCTAATCCGTATTGCGAAATCAAAATATTCCACTTTTCTACAAATTCATGTATATATTCCGAATTGTAGATTACATTCTTCAAGGACTCTCTAAACTTGTCGACATCAAAACCAAGACGAACCTCCTGTGGTAACTTATCCAGAATGTGCCAAATACAAAAACGATGCTGAGTCTGGGGGAAAACTTTCTTAACTGCGGCGGCGATCCCACGGTCTTGATCGGTGACAATACCGGATGAAGCACGATTCATAACCCCTAACCACTTTTCAAAGAACCATTCAAACGAAGAGGCCGTCTCATTTGGAATAAACCCACCTCCTAAGAAAGTTGATTGCCAGTGATGATTCACTCCAACAAACGGAACAAATAACATTCCGTAACGGTTCGTATTGTACGTGGCATCAAAGCAAACCACATCGCCAAATTCTTCGTAATTCATCCTACAAATACCATCTACCCACATACAATGTGACAACTGCCCTTCGGGATCGACTTGAATGTCATAAAAAAAATGAAGGATCCGTCTGTTTCTTAGATTCGAAAAAATCAATTAGCATTGTAGAATCGTGTCCTTTCAATGCTTCTTGCGAGTCTCTGACTAAATTTCTAACATCTTTTTCTGTGAATCCTACTTGATCATGACCACCACTAGCACTTTCGAAGAAGAGCATTTGTCGACATGTTTGGATATTAGCTTGGTTCATTTGGTCTATAATCCTTTTGTCCGTATTTGACACGGACCTGTTCCGGAGCAAAAAGTGTCTTCTACCGGGTGAGGTGAATTCGTGATTGTGTTCTTCGTGAAATGAATACACCACCCACGTATTACTTGTTTCGTTCAATTTTACACGAACGCAAGCCTTGCAACCCGTTCTACTGGTTATTCCACGTCTACCATCACTATGTTGACCCGGCGACGACCCAGCTTTATTACAGAGATATGACTTATCTACTTCCATTCCCCCCTTTAATTTATTCCCACCCTTATGCATTGCAAAACCCCCACAACGAGCATATGCAGAATAAAATTTCTCGGCCTCAACTAAAGTGGGGAATGTCATACGTAACTTTGGTTTCAGATGGTCTTCGACTATTGGCATGGAATCAGTGATTGGTTCTGCCCGCACAAAATTATCGCCGGCAGCAGAACTCTCCGTATCGTTGTTCATCTGGGGTAAAAATATATTATTGGTCAATTAATATACACATTATATATAAAATAGCTTGTTAACAAACGATTGCGATATATATATCTACGAAACAAAAATAAGTGAAAAAACGTCAAAAACGACGTCATATAAATACAAAACTCGTCGATTGGGTTCGACTTGCCGCACCCAAGGTAACGGAACTTCTACAAGTAAGTTCCGATCCACGGTTTGCAAGATAAGACCGTGTCTCGCTCGCATTCCCCTCACTCTTGAACTGAGGTTGTTGTTTGATATACGGTACAAATCCGCACAAATGAGATCAATAAATTCCTATACTTTGGGAGTGGGACGACGCCAAAACACATGAACCAACAAAATTTGTAGAGGTGAGTTTCGGCTCACGGTTTGCAAAATACGCCGATGTATCGCTTTCACTCACGGAAATGAATTGAAAGCGATACACGGCCGTACACTTGAAACCGTGAATCCAAACAAACTTCTACGAATTGTGTTGGCTTGTGTATGGCGAGCTCGACGTAATCGCAAAGTTCCACAAATTTTTGTTCGCTTTGTGCGCTATTATTAACATCGAATAACAACTAACAACAACTAATACTACGTCTACTTCCCCAATTAAACTAGAATTACCTACTCTATAAATACCTACGCATAATATAGCAATTGTACACTCAAACATTGGAGAAAAATTTCCAATCAATTAGCCTAGTTAGGATAAATTTCCAATCAATTTCCAATCAATTTACTCAAGTAGGACAAATTAGTACCTTTAACAATGAGGGTGTTCGGGAGGCCGCTGCGCGCTGCTGTAGAGAAAGGAAGGGGAGTAGGATTTGGCAAATGTATTCGGGATTAGAGTTTTAGGGTTGGGTAGATTTCGTAAGGGTTAGGGTTTTTTTGTAATTGGGATCTTCAAAGGAAGAGGGCTAGAGACTGAGAATAGGGAGAGATTCGGTAAAAAGCAACGACCAAGAGAGAGTAGGTTTTTTAGTTCGATAGAGAGAGAGCTACGGTTTGGGAAAATGTGTTTATCGAGCTCCATTAGCGAGAGAGAGAGAGTTGTGAGGGAGATGAAGTCCTGGGTGTGTACAAGTGTTTGGAAAAACACTTGTACATACCTAGGCCGTTGTTGAGAACAACGGCCAAGGTATTTTTTTTGTTAAAAAAAACAACCTAGGCCGTTGTTTCCAACAGCGGCCTAAGTGTTTTTTTCCGACAAAAAAAAACTTCACGCCAAAAAAATGCTAAGTCTGAAACGTTTTTTGGTGTGAAGTGACGAAAATACCCCTTCGCTTTTGAGAGCTTTAATGGGAGACTAAAGCGGATCTCGATCTGATCCGCTGATCAAGATCAAGATCAGATCGACGGTCAGGATTGCTGTTTTCCAACCCGTTGAAAACAAATCCGTTTTCAACTGAGGAAAACCCATATATATATATATATATATATATATATATATATATATATATATATATATATAAAATAAATTACAAAGAAAGCTATCAAGTGGCTCACAATCAATCCCCCTTAAAATTAAAGGCCTAGATCAAACCTCACAAAACATATTTTCCCTCCAAAATTTCAAACTCCCAAAATCAAATCCCCCCCCCCCCCCCCCCCCCCCAAACTAAAAAACTTATTACTTTATTACTATCTCTCTCTTCTCTCTTTATTTTTTCATATTTCTCTCTTTCTCTCTCTCCCCATCTCTCTCTCCCATTCTTTCTATATTTACTTAGAAATTTAGATTTTCAGAATTTTAATGTTTTTTTTTGCATATGTTATATTGAAATTAGTAAATATCTCTTCAACTCCACACTTAAAGTTCTAAGAAATAAGATTTTATACCCTCATTTATAATTATTTTTCATATACTAATGGAAACATGGACTTTTATTTACAACTAATTATTGTCATACTATTCAAACTTGAGCTACATAATTGTTGTTTTACTATTTACAGGCTTTTCGTGTTTTGTATCGTTCCGAAAACGTGCCGTAGGCACGTGCCCACGGGCAAATCTAGTATATATATATGCTTCAATTAGTAAAAAGGTTTTTTATATATCTTTTATATCTGCATATAGTCAAGAGCTACATACAAGAATGGGATTTATATACACATTGTACTCACTGCATTTCAATAAAGAGGATCTCCTTATATATATATATACTCTTATACAAACATTATGAATGAATTTCTGTGAGTAAATTAACAAAGAAATGAAATGATTAAGATGAAAGGTTTTTTTGTTGATGGTTGAGTTGTGAATCTCTAGGAGTTGAGTGGGAGTCCTGTGAACCGACAGATGAGATTTTGTTGATTTAGACCAGTTGGGTCTTCGGTTGTTGTTGTGAAATTAAGTCCGGCAGGATGCACTAACTCTAGAGATGAAGATTTTTGTATTTTAATAATAACCAACTTAAGGACATGCACTAGTAGAGATGTGATGGAACTTGAGAAACATACGTATATGCTCTTGGTTTTGTTAGTCCAACGGATGCGTTCCAGGACTGTTTTTTGTTCTGTCTCGAGATGAAATTTGTATGTTCGCGTGTCGAGGGTCTGCAGACCTATTCACGGAGCATGCAGGGTGCATTCGCGTGTCGATGGTCGGCAGGCCTATTCACGGTATATACACGGTGTATCTGCACATCGAGGGCCTCGCAAGCCTATTCGTGGGGTACACGGTTGGAAGGTGATTCTCCGGTTGTTGAACTATTCTTACATGATGCTTGTGCGTCGAGGGCTATGATGCCTATTCGTGGTGTAACCCCCGTTCCTGTTTATACGAATTTATATTTTTTCTTTTCTTGTATTCTGTATTTAAAATTTTTCCATATAAATTTTCTACTCTTTTGAAGCCCAATTTCACATTCTTTTTATCCTTATTTATTCTAATTTGTGAAGCCCAAATATAAAGCCCAAGTTTACAACCCAAACCCATATCTATTGGATCCCAACCCGTTAACCCATTATCCTATCCTACCCAAATTTAACCACCCGTATACAAATCCCCTCACATTCCCCCTAGTCTTCACCTCCCGTAACCCCCAAACCCCCACTATCTCATAATAACTACCAATTATTATATTATTATATTATATATTTATATAAACCCCCCTTCCCCTGTTCTCTCTCCCACTCCCATCTCTTTCTCTCTCCCGCTCCTCTCCCACATTTCGAAACCCAACAGAACTCACCCCCCTTCCCCTTGTCTCCCTCTGGCTCCACCTCCGCCACGATTGCTGCCGTTGTTGCCCCGAGCTCTAGTCATCTCCACCAGTCATCGTCATCCCAAACCATCGTCCTCGTCTCCGTTGCCCATCGCCATTGCCGAGCTTCATTTTCCTCTCGACCTTCGACCTTACCGCCCCTGTCTCCTTCCCCTCCCCTCATCTCACTCGCCATCCCCGCAAACTCCCTTACCACCATCAACCCATCACCGCCATTGATTCCGAGTTGCTATCTTCGACTTCACCTGAGCCCTGGCCTCCCACCAGTGTCGTGACCCCGAAGTCCTCCGCCCTGCCTTACCGCTCGAGCCATGTGCACTGCCGTCAGCCTTGTCTCCAACCTCCCAGACTCCTCTCCGCTCGTCTCGTTCTTCCAACCCCCATCGTCGCACTAGCCTGCCGCCACCGCACTCTCATTTCACCATCGTTGCCAGGTCTCGAGCCTTCCGCTCGACTCAGCCATCCCGCAGCACCCCCTTCGTCTTCCTCCATCGAAGAACCCCCGAGAACCCATTGAAGCTTACCCTCTCTCTTCCCCCCCTCTGTTTATCTCTCCCGAAACAGAGCTCCACAACCCATCGGAGTGCCGCCCAATCTTCTGCCACTTCAGCGACCTCCCGCTGCCAGCGATCAATCGTCCGCCGTCAACTGCTCTCGCCCTCACCGCAGCACCGCATCTCTAGTCGCCGAAGCTCTCCCGCCGTCACTCTCTCTCTCTCTCACTCTTTGTTGCATTTGGGAAGAAGGTGAAGTAGAACAGGGTGTGTGGTTTTTGGTGTTCGGTGTTTGTTGTGAATGGGGGATTCGATCCGGTGTGTGGTATTTTGTGTGGAGGATTGCTATTTACTGTTTTGTCACTTTTGTTGTTTGGTGTCTCGCCTGTGTTTTGCTTCGCTGCCCAGGATTCTGATCCCGTTATTCTTGTATTCAGTATCATCTTCGTCGGTTATCAGGCAAGTATCTCCTTGTACAAATCGTTTGTTCTCATACAAGCTCCCTCTGAAAAATACCGCAAGTATATTTTTTGACTCTAATTCGTATTCTTCGGTCGAATTGAAATCTGTTGCTATACATAATTCATCAATCCCGTATTTGCATATGATCGTGAATACTTTGTTGCCACATACATTACATGAACACGATTGATATACATACATGTACTCTTAGGATTATACATGATTATGTGCATGATTGTTTTATCCTGATAGTAGTTTAAATATGATATCTTATTATTATTGATTAAAATTAATAAAAGTAACAAGCCAGGATATAAGGGTAAAGATCTAGTAGTGGGCAATATAGAATAGCGTACTTGGATGGGAGCTCGTGGTTTCCCGATGCAAGTTGCAAGTTATAGGTTGCAAGTTGCAAATTACAAGTTTACATGTTTCATGCTACAAGTTTATACTCTACATGTTTCACATTGCACGTATCTCGATACAAAATTGAATGTATATATTTTTCCCGAGTATGTGACCTATAGAATCCACCACTAAGTCTAAACGTTCACTTGATTGCGTGTATCAAACATGTGGTATGGGACACATAATTGCTGCACTAGTTAGGTTAATAAAAGACATGAGATTAACACGTGCACTTGCATAATCTAATTACACTTACATGTTCATGTTGACTTGTTTATTTGCTTACTTATTTACATGCATGCCACTTGTTTCATGATGACTTCTTCATGATCATGTTTATATATTGTATTCCTCATATTACATGAGTCTTGGTTCCTTGCTCTTTCTCTGCTTTTATTTCGTTTTTTACTTGTCCCCTTAGCTTGTACCACTTGCGGCCCGTGACTTGCGTTAACGGGTGCCTTCTTGTTTCTTTGTAATAATGTACTTGCAGGCCTGGAAGGAGAATTACCCGAAGGTGTTGCCAACCAAGTGTTTTAGTCTTGTTAATTATCATATTATCTTTAGTTCATTTTTTATTCATGCTACTCTTTATTGTATTTCGGGCGTGTTTGACCCGTAACTACTTTGTATTTTTCAGCTGTTGGTTATGTTATGGATTATATCATGTACTTTTATTATCCTATTGTGATTTTACATGTTTGCATGGTTTTGTTGTTATCCTGTTGTTGAGTTACCTGTGCAGCTTATGAACGGTGTATTCGCATCATTCGCTGGGCCTCAGTTATATGCTCGTATTCTCGTATTTCGGGAAGCGGGGCGTGACACGCGGAGTATTCTGGATCTTGTTTCCGTCATCGTACTAGGATTAGTTGCATAACGAGTGATCTAACCCTATAAAGTGAAGAACGATAAGGACTTGTACCGGACCTATGTACTGTGGGATGCATAGAATCCGACAAGTATGCATTAGAGAGTCAGCATATAGCATTGATGCTTTCTTGACTTGGTTTTATGCATGTTGTTTTTCTGTTTTTTTACACTTGACAGAGTTAGTTGGGTAAATATTTTCGAAAGTGAGTTAGTTTTGTCAATATTTTCAAATAGTGTGTCAGTACGGAATTTTTTTTTTGCATTTGATTCGATTGATCAATGAAGAAAAGAACAAAATTAAAATCACAAGGGATGAGATGGATGATGGGGATGCCCTTGAAATCTTTGATTATTTTATCTTCTTATTACAGCTACAAAGAAGAAGCAAATTTTATACACGTTTTTATTCTAGTATTGTTTTGACTTCTTGGTCGTCTTCTTCTGTCTTATACATACTAGTATAATACACGGGAGATGTATGTCTATAAAGGTGTGTAGGATTTTGAGGAAGGAGCACGTCACTGAAGAAATATATAATTTATTCATTTTGATATTTGCATGCATGTGCCAACCTTTTATGATAAAAAAAAAAAAGATATTTGCATGCATGTGTTAGACCTACTGGCTTTGATAGGAGAAACTTTCTTATGAATAAATTATGCATGTAAGTACTTGCCAATCTATACTATTAATTATTTTTTCAAATCTATGCAGACAGGCATGCAAATCTATGCATGTTAATTATTTTTTTCAATACATTCAAAATTACATTTCTGAACTCCGATATTAACTCTATAATTTTTTTTAGCATTTTATGTTTATGAAGGCATGATAGTGAAAAGCCGCCAAAATAGAGCTTTATTTAATAATAGTATAAATATTAATATATACAGTAACATTTATACATATAACATAAAGAAGTCAAACTAAATTGCAGTTGTATACCAAACTCATGTGTACAACTCCTCATTACTCCGTAGCTCGAATATTTTAATATATTGTTGTGTTTGTTGCCAGCTAGCTGTTCCCTTGGTTTCATTTTCCATAACTAAGTAAGACGCCGGGAAGATTCCTAAATCTGTGTGTGTGGCATCCCTCTTTAGTCTTTTCTTAATTTTGTGCTATATATGTATATCTAGCTCTCTCTTAAAAGTTTCTTTACCCCCATTTAGTTTTCTGTCTCACTCTATATAAGTCATCAAGCTTCAGAAATTTCACAGGAGTTAGCTCAGAAACAAGTCATTTGTCGAGCTTTAGAAAATTAGAAGGTGGTAGGCACCTCAGATAAATTGACAAGGTCGCAGGAGCAGCAGCCAGCAGAAATCAGCAGCCAGGTGAGCATTGAGTCACCCTCCTGAACACTTATTTCTCCATGCTTTTCTTTTCTCTTCTTTTCTTTTCTTTTTTTTTTCTATCAAAATTTCCATATATAGAACTTTGGCAGACTAACAGAAAGTTTCTTTGCCCTGTATGTTTATATGCTGTAGATTAGAATTAGGATCTGTCTTGCGAATTTTTTTCCATACTGACCCACTTTTTGAAAATATTGACCAAACTGCCTCCACTTTTGAAAATATTGACCCAACTGACCATGTTTTGAATACGTCAGCATAAAACGCTATTGGCAATCACGAAATCTGTTATTTTGATGGCGTTGTTGTCAATAATGGCACTTGTAAAAAAAAATTCTTCCGTTGCCACTATTAGAAGTAACGGTATTAGTACATCTGGCATTCACTTAGAAACTCTCTAACTTGAGGACAAAATTGTAAGAGAAAAAAAAATCTTATAACTGATGCCGCTATTTTCATTAACGGCATAATAACTCTGATGCCGCTATTGACACAAGCGGCATCAGTATAATCCACAATATGTACTCCAAATTTCGTACAGATACATCAACTTTAAGCCCGATGTTGACTTTGATGCAGTCAGTGTCTCTCAAAACTCAAAACATGAAAGTTGTAGAGATTTACCTTGGTGTTCTATAGCATTTTGAATCATTTCAATTGGATTTCGGATAATAGAGTTATGCCCAGATTACATAGCGATGTCGAAACAGTCCAGGATCAGTTACAGTTTCGACAACGCTTCTTAATCGGGGAATAACTCTTTCATCCAAACTCCGATTAAGATGATTAAAAATGCTATAGAACTACAATTAAAAGCTCTACAACTTTCATTTTTTGAATTTTGAGAGATTACTGGCTGTATCAATGTCGAAATTGGGCTTGAAGTTGATGCACCTACACCAAATTTGGAGTAAAGAGTGTGGATTATACTGATGCCGCTATTGCCAATAGCGGCATCAAGCTAATAATGCTGTTATTGGGAATAGTGACATCAATTATAAGCCATTTTCACTTACAATTTTTTCCTTAAGCCGGAGACTTCATAAGTTAATGCGAGATATACTGATGTCGTTACTCTCAATAGAGGCAACAAATTTTTTTTACAGGAGCCGCTATTGGCAACAACGAAATCAAAATAACATATGCCATTATTGCCAATAGCGTTTTATGCTGGCGTGTCCAAAACTGGGTCAATTGGATAAATATTTTTGAAAGTGGGACAACACGGGAAAAAATTCTGTCTTGCCTACCCAATGTCCCTGCAACAAGTAGTCTACCAAAATGATGAAATGTTTCTTGCAATTTACTCCAATTATGAATCATTGGTTTAATTGAATAACCAAAGAAAATACATTGATCTTTTTCATTGTCTCAGATCGATGGATCTTCTCAATTTGCAATCAGATCCCGGAAGATATGAGATAACCCATCATCTTTCATTTGTTTGGATAGTAACATCGTTCCTATCTTGCATCGAACTTTTTCTGTGCTGACCTATTTTTGAAAATATTTACCAAACCGACCCACTTTCAAAAATATTTACCCAACTGATCCAGTTTTGGACACGTCGGCATAAAATGCTATTGACAATAACGACATCTTTTATTTTGATGCCGTTATTGCCAATAGTGACACTTGTAAAAAAAATTCTTCCGTTGCCACTATTGGAAGTAACGGTATTAGTACATCTCGCATTCACTTAGGAACTCTTTGACTTGAGGAAAAAATTGTAAAAGAAAAAATCTTATAACTGATGCCGCTACTTTCAATAACTTCATAATTACTCTGATGCCGCTATTGACAATAGCGGCATCATTATAATCCACAGTATGTCCTCCAAATTTCGTGCAGATGCATCAACTTCAAGCCTGATGTCGATCTTGATGCAGTCAGTATCTCTCAAAACTCAAAACATGGAAAGAAATTTATCTTGGTGTTCTATAGAATTTTGCTACATCTTAATTGGAGTTCGAATAATAGAGTTATGCCCAGATTACGTAGCGATGTCGAAACTGTCCAGAATCAGTTACAGTTTCGCCATCGCTTCGTAATCGGGGCATAACTCTATCATCCGAACTCCGATTGAGATGATTAACAATGCTATAGAACAACAAGTAAAAGCTCTATTGAAATTAAACTTGATTTTGAGTTAGGATTAATTATGGGTTCATAATCCAAACCCAAAATTAAGCCCAAGTTCTAGAGAGTCTCTAGAAACATCATAAAACATTATCACCTCCTCTAGATGTTCTAGAGAATTCTATAAAATAATTATCTAAAGATTGTGTAGAAAATTCTAGGAATTGTAAGACATAAAATCTAGATATTATGGTAGAGAGTTCTAGAAAGATATTTTGTACTCTTGGAGCCTATAAATAGCTCCTTCCTCTCCCATTTGTAAATAAGTTGAACAAATAAATAAAAAGCAAGTTAAAGAAAGAGTGTTCTTCATAAGTTCTCTAATTCTCTCTAAAAATCTTTCAAGTATTTTCTAAGTATTCTTCCATATCATTCTTCATACTTAGAGGGTTTCTTCTCTTGGTTTCACTCGAGTTTCTCGGGTATTACGGTCTTGGGCTAGTGCTAAGCACTATCGGAGTTTCTCTATATGGTATCAGAGCCATTCTAATCTTGTGCTCATTAAGATCGGGGTTTAAGAGAGCTCGGTTTATTCTAAGTATGGAATCAATGGGTCGTGTCGTTGGATTGGGAATGGAGATCTTAAACCAATCTAACTACCGGTTATGGAAGTCATGTATGGAGTCATACTTGGTTAGTGAGGACTTATGGGATGTCGTCGGCGGTAGTAGCACAACACCACCAAGGGGAGATGCTGCAACAGCGGAAGCGACAAAGGAGTGGACACGGAAGAATGCCAAGGCGGAGTTTGCTTTGAAGAGGTCAATATCCTCGGGAGTATTTGAGCATGTCTCAAGGTGCACATCCGCAAGTTCCATATGGAAGGCGCTAGATCAATTGTTCAACAAGAAGAATGAGGCTCGGTTACAACTATTAGAGAATGAGCTGGCGAATGCGAAGCAGGGGGAGTCTTCAATCTCAGAGTTCTTTATCAAGGTAAAAAACCTTTGCTCAGAGATTAATACTCTTAATCCGGAGGAGTCGATTTCAGAAGCTCGGATGAAGCGGTCTATTATTCGTGGTTTACGACCCGAATATACACCGTTTGTTACTTCAGTTCAAGGATGGGCTACACAACCTTCCATGGAGGAGTTCGAAAATCTACTAGCTTCGCAAGAATCACTAGCCATGCAAATGGCGGGAGTTAAAGTCAATGATGACTCGGGGAGCGCGTTTGTAGCTCGGAGGCAACAAAGTTTTAGAGCCAAGTTCAAGGATAGTGATACAAAAAATAATGATGAACGAGAAAGATCTTCTATGGGAGACAAGAAGCGATTCAAGTGCTACCGGTGTGGGAAACTTGGGCACTTCAAAAAGGATTGCCGAGTGAAGTTGAAAGAAACAAATATGGCGGAATCAAAGGGTCACACTGAAGACGAAGCATGGGGAAAATGTTTCACGGTGGAGGCTGCATCTTCAGGTACCACTACAACCAAAAATCTAGAAAATGATTGGATTGTAGATTCTGGTTGTAGCCATCATATTACCGGAGACGAGAAGTTATTTTCCAGTCTTCAGCGCCATGACGGAAAAGAAGCCATCATTACCGCGGATAATTCAATCCACCGCGTTGAGAAGGAAGGAACTGTTGTCATTAAAGGAGATGATGGAAGCCCAATAACTCTCAAGAATGTATATCATGTTTCTGGAGTAAGGAAGAATCTTCTCTCTGTGGTAAATGCGGTGGACTCAGGTAACTACGTTTTATTTGGCCCAAGTGACGTCAAATTCTTAAAGAATATTAAAGAGTTAAAGGCGGATGTGGTTCATACCGGAGCACGAGTTAAAGATCTATATGTTTTATCGGCCTCCAACTCATATGTTGAGAAGATGAGCACCAATGATAATGTCTTTATATGGCATGCTAGACTTGGTCATATAAATATGACTAAACTCAAAGTTATGGTAAACAAGGATTTGGTTAATGGGCTCCCAAGGTTGAAGATTCAAGATGAAGGAAGACTTTGTGAAGGTTGTCAATATGGAAAATCACATAGGCTTCCATTTGACAACTCCACTTCACGATGCAGCGCTCCGTTGGAGAGGATCCATAGCGATTTGATGGGTCCAACAAGAACACCCTCCTATTCCGGGTTTCGTTACATGTTGTTGTTCGTTGATGATTTCTCACGGTACACCTGGGTATACTTTGTGAAGGAAAAATCAGAAGCATTTTTAAGATTTCAAGAATTCAAGGTTACCGTGGAAGGCGAGTTATGTCGGAAGATCAAGACCCTAAGGACGGACAATGGAGGAGAGTTTATGTCAAAGGAGTTCCTCTCTTTTTGTCAAGAGCATGGTATCAAGAGGGAATTTACATGCCCATATACACCTCAACAAAATGGAGTAGCAGAAAGGAAGATCCGACATCTAAGCGAAACGTGTAGAAGCTGGCTACATGACAAGAATTTGCCTAAAGCCTTATGGGCGGAAGGCATGAGATGTGCAGCATATGTCATCAATCGAATGCCACTAAGTCCGAACAACATGAAGTCTCCTTATGAGATGGTTCATGGGAAGAAGCCAACGGTGAAACATCTCAGGATATTTGGATCAATCTGCTACGTCCATGTGTTCGACTCTCAGAGAACAAAGTTGGAGGCAAAGGCGAAGAAATGCATATTTGTCGGTTATGATGAACAAAGAAAAGGGTGGAGGTGCATGGATCCTGAGACACATAGGTACGTCGTGTCTCGTGATGTTGTCTTTGACGAAGTTTCCTCATATTATGGACAACCTCAAGTCTTGGTCGAACAAGAAGGTGGAGATTCCTTCAAGGTTGATGAACCAGTTCCTCAAATGCCAAGTGAGAGCGGAAGTCTTGAAAAAGAGACGCAAGGTGAAAGGGGGAGCACTAATCAAGAGGAAGATGATGATGAAGATCATGGTTCCATGGCTAATCAAAGGCCTAAAAGGAACATTGTTAAGCCTGCCCGGTTCAGAGATGAAAGGTTTGTCACTACTTACTCATGTTATTTTGCCGCTCCATTAGATGAAGAAGAGCCATCATCTTATGATGAAGCTAAAGGTGTTCAAGAGTGGGAGACCGCAATGGAAGAGGAGATGAATGCCCTTATAAAGAATGAAACTTGGGATTTGGTTCCGAAAACCAAGGATGTTCAACCCGTTTCATGTAAATGGGTGTATCGAATTAAGCGGAAAGCGGATGGAAGCATTGATAGATTTAAAGCAAGGTTGGTTGCTCGGGGGTTCTCTCAGAAGTATGGAGAAGATTATGATGAGACTTTCAGTCCTGTGGCTAAGATGACTACGGTACGTTTACTTCTATCTTTAGCCGCAAGCTTTGGTTGGAAGTTATGGCAACTAGATGTGAAAAATGTGTTTCTATACGGTGAGCTTGATAAGAGTATCTTCATGGAGCAACCACTTGGTTTCAAATCACGAGAGCATCCTGATTATGTGTGTAAGCTTAAGAAGGCCTTGTACGGGTTAAAACAAGCTCCTCGAGCATGGTATGGAAAACTTGCTCAATTCCTTCAGTTTTGCGGTTATGTACCATCAAATTCGGATCCAAGTCTATTCTTCAAGAAGAATGGAGGAGTCCACGTGGTAGTTCTTCTTTACGTGGATGATATGATAATCACCGGGAACGATGATGCTGAAATTGCTCGTCTACAAGAGGATATGTCGGTGAGGTTTGAGATGAAGAAGTTAGGTGAGTTGAATAACTTTCTTGGTTTGGAGGTTGAAAGGGTAAAGGATGGAATCTTCATTGGTCAACAAAGCTATGCAAGAAGGATTGTTGAGAAGTTCAGGGTACACGAAGGAAAGACACGTACTACTCCGATGGATGTGAACATAAGGCTTAAGCGCGATGAAGGGTCCTTGCTACCTGATCCTCGACCTTATCGCTCTCTTGTGGGAAGTCTTCTATATTTAACCATTACAAGACCTGATATTGCCTTCGCAGTAGGTCTCATAAGCCGTTTTATGCAAGAACCAAGGAAACCACATTTAGAAGCGGCAAAGAAGATCTTGAAGTATGTGAAGACAACTCTTGGCATGGGTTTGGTGTATAAGTACAATGCCAAGACCTCTCTTCATGGCTTCACAGATGCTGACTTTGGTGGAGATCTTGATGATCGAAGATCAACTTCAGGCTATGTGTTCTTATGTGGAGACACAAGTGTTTCATGGTGCAGCAAGAAGCAAGCAACGGTGTCATTGTCTACCACTGAAGCAGAGTATAAAGCGTCAACACTCGCAGCTCAAGAGTGTATATGGCTTCGAAGACTCCTTGAAGATTTGTTCGAGCCAATCAATAAGCCGGTTGAAATTTATGGAGATAATCAAAGTGCTATCAAGTTGGCTAATAATCCGGTGTTTCATGCAAGGACGAAACATATCGAGTTAGAGCATCACTTCATAAGGGAGAAGGTGCTTGATGGAACAATTGAAGCTTTGGAAGTTCGAAGCGATGACAACGTTGCAGATATCTTCACCAAGTCATTACCAAAAAGTAAATTCGAGTTACTTCGCTCGAAGCTCGGTATGGTTGACAAAATCAAGTTTAAGGGGGAGTATTGAAATTAAACTTGATTTTGAGTTAGGATTAATTATGGGTTCATAATCCAAACCCAAAATTAAGCCCAAGTTCTAGAGAGTCTCTAGAAACATCATAAAACATTATCACCTCCTCTAGATGTTCTAGAGAATTCTATAAAATAATTATCTAAAGATTGTGTAGAAAATTCTAGGAATTGTAAGACATAAAATCTAGATATTATGGTAGAGAGTTCTAGAAAGATATTTTGTACTCTTGGAGCCTATAAATAGCTCCTTCCTCTCCCATTTGTAAATAAGTTGAACAAATAAATAAAAAGCAAGTTAAAGAAAGAGTGTTCTTCATAAGTTCTCTAATTCTCTCTAAAAATCTTTCAAGTATTTTCTAAGTATTCTTCCATATCATTCTTCATACTTAGAGGGTTTCTTCTCTTGGTTTCACTCGAGTTTCTCGGGTATTACGGTCTTGGGCTAGTGCTAAGCACTATCGAAGTTTCTCTACAAGCTCTATAACTTTCATGTTTTGAATTTGAGAGATTACTGGTTGTATCAAGGTCGAAATTGGGCTTGAAGTTGATGCACCTACACAGAATTTGGAGTAAAGAGTGTGGATTATACTGATGCCGCTATTGCCAATAGCGGCATCAAGCTAATTATATCATTATTGGGAATAGCGACATCAGTTATAAGCGATTTTTAATTACAATTTTTTTCTTAAGTCAGAGAATTCCTAAGTGAATGCGAGATATACTGATGCCGTTACTCCCAATAGCAGAAATGATTTTTTTTTTACAGGTGCCGCTATAGGAAACAACGGTATCAAAATAACATATGCCGTTATTGCCAATAGCGTTTTATGCTGGCGTGTCCAAAACTGGGTCAATTGGGTAAATATTTTCGAAAGTGGTCAATATTTTCAAAAAGTGGGTCAGTACGGAAAAAATTTCTGTCTTGCCTACCCAATGTCCCGGCAGCAATTAGTCTACCAAAATGAGGAAATGTTTGTTGCTATTTGCTCCAATCATGAATCATTGGTTTAATTGAATAACCAAAGAAAATACATAGACCTTTCTCTTTGTCTCAGATCGATGGATCTTCTCAATTTGCAATCAGATCCTGGAAGATATGAGATAACCCATCATCTTGCATTTGTTTGGACAGTAACATCGTTCCTATCTAACCAAATTAAGGATACAAATGAGAGTGGCTATTGACCATTGTAACTTTCTGAGTAAATGCTGCTACTATCAATAGTGACCCAGTTATCATTTAAGTTAGGACTGTGAAGCAATATGGTCGGTAATCTTTACACCTGCCATTCTGAAGTCACAACAAGTAAACCCTTATTTGAAATTTTAACTTTTGAAATGAGAATATCCAGCAATTGCCACCCATCATATCCATGTTTCTTATAGGTTAAGAATGCAGTCCTATTTCTTTGGAAAGGATTGCGTTACAATAAGTAAACCCTTATTTGAAATTTTAACTTTTGAAATGAGAATATCAAACAATTGCCACCCATCATATCCATGTTTCTTATAAGTTAAGAATGCAGTCCTATTTCTTGGGAAAGGATTGCGTTATTCAAGGCAAGGCAAGGCAAGGAAAGGCAAGGCAGGAGAAGTCTTAACATTAGAAGGATGTTTGTTTTCCAGAGGACAGCTGCCTAAGCTTACATGTATCCTCGAAATAAGGCAACTATATGCCAATCAGCACAAATTAAAATCCTCTAATTTCGGAGTATATTGTCTGGATCTGATACTGTAGCTGTTCTGCTAACCTTAACTAATGCCCACAGCTCTTTTAGGCTGATGACAAGCGACGCCACCAGTAAATTTTGGACCCCCATTCCCTCATTCCTGTTGTTTTGAATTTTGATACCTTTCTGAAGCGAGCAATTTTCTTAGTTTTCATGTTCGCTCTTCCTTATCAGTTTTACAGCCAACCAAACACCTGAGTGATATGCGATGAGAACCTCAATTCACAGAATTTTCTGTGTTTCATCTCATTTTTTTTTATTTTTTTGGATATTTACATTTTTGTTATTAGGTGAGATGGTGGTCAGGGTGTGTGTTTTGCAGTGAATGTCAGCAGACATAAAAGGGTGTTTGAGAACTGAGATGGTTGAAATTGTGCTCACAAAAGATTGATAGAGAATTAGAGACTCGCTGGTTATATGGTTAAAGTCCTTGGTAATCTCTTATCATATTTGTCGTATTCTCTATTTTTCCAAACAGGCTGAATCATTAGAAAGAAAGAAAGAAAGAAAATTCAGCCTGTTTTTGATAAATCTAGAATAATAATAAATGTGATAGGGAATTGAGATGAAATTTTATGTGTTCACTAATGTTTATTACATATTTTTTTCTGGTAATGGTTGATAATGATATCTGTCTTTATTTGCCTCTTTCCTTCTCATGCATGCTGGATAGTCTACCCCGTTACCAAATAATAATCTTAGAATAAGGGATAAACTTATCCAATTAATCAGATGCACATGCTATGTCCTGTAGGCTCCTTCTTTGTGTACGCCTCTTAAGTTGAGGGCATGTGTAGGTACCAGCTAGTATTATTTTCTTCACCAATTAGTTGAGAACAGCTTGCGGTACGTAGGAACAGAAACTCTTCGAATCTTAGTTCAACTCGTTCCTTTTTGTTCAAAGTGCCATTGCAATGATGATGTTTGTTAGGCTACCTTTCTTTTAGTGCGTGTGTGAATGTGAGTGTATGATAAATTTATCAGAAAATATCTTTGTCAAATACAATGGTCTTATTTATTTGGTAATATACTGAAATGGAATTGGTATTTACCATAAATTCAGTTATGATGCTCTAGTTATAAATTTATTGATTGGCTGAAAACTACGAAATTGTTATCATTGTCGTTAAATGTTATTTTGTTCACTTTTAATTAGATCTTGAATGATATTTCTGTCAGCAACAATTAATGAATTTGATGTCTCCCTTTGTTTCATCTCAAACAAAAGTACATGACACCGGTTATTCATTGCAGTTTGCTGCTGTGCCACAATGGAAAACAATACCTCCTTGGGCTCAACAAGACAGGGTTCCCCGGAACAACTTCCATCTCTTTTCAAGTATATAACATCCAAAGCAGTTGCAGGCTTTGACACCACCCCCAGTTCCTGTTCTCAAGCAAATCCTACATCTATTGATGTAAGTGTATTTATCTGTCATCTCTACTCCTATAACTAGAGAGTTGAGGGTCGTGTGTTTTGTAATAAACAACCAACTTCTAAATCTCAAAATACCACAGATATTAAAATCAGGGTTATATTAGCCATTCACTTGAAATCAATCACCCAATAAATAAATCTCAACCACAGTTGGCTTCTCTTGTGAATTGCACGTGCTGACTAGCTAGTAATCATAATTTGAGTTCCTCTTTTAAAAGCCAGTTATAAAGAAGTGGAAACTATTTACAACCCCCCCCCCCCCCTCCAAAAAAAAAACAAGTGTGGAAACTCTATATAGGAACTACATATGGAAATGGGAAATTAGAAAATGCTATGAGCCTATGCCATCTTAGTATCTGCCAGATGAAATTGTTTACTTTAATGCCACCACAATTTGAGGTGCATCTTTGTGAGCCAAGACTTGAAGTGTACCTAATCATATGTTTTATTTTTAATTTTTATCCACATTTAATATGGTACGTAGCTGAAGGGATTCGAACATAGGTTGCTCCCGCATACCACCTCATACCACGTGAATGACCCTTCCACTACACTAAAACTTCAAAGTTTAGGAAGGGTCAAGTGTTCAGCACTTATGTTTAGCAGTTTTCCATTGGTTCAAGTATTACTATTTTAAATTTATTTTCTCATGTCTCATTGCAGGAACTAGAAGTTACAAACATCATCATCCAAGCTGATAGCATTAGTTTGCTTTCGACAAATTTTCCGATTCAAACAGTTGAAGGCTATCGACATAGCCCTATTTCCATCAGCTTGCCGGCCTCGCCTTCTAATCTATATGTTGAACAAACTCAAAGTAACCCAGTAAATGAAAACTCTGTGTTAAATGGCATTGCTGTGCATTCTGATCATTCTCTTTGTAATAATATTACTGCACTGGAACAGAAACAATCTATGTTTTATTCTCAGCCGATACAGGCATCAAAGACGAAGACAACACAGGAAATAGGAAGTTCTGATACTCGCCCTAGTAAGGTATTAAGAAATAACAGGTTGAAGGACAAACGCTTTGATTCTTTCAAAACATGGTCCGGTAAACTTGAAAGACAGATCTCAAATTTGCGTGGGATACCACAGGATCCAGAGGACATATATAATTCGGCAATTACGCAAAATGAGACTGTTCCAGCAGTACAACGCTACTTTGATGCATTAGAAGGACCTGAGCTAGAAACTCTCAAGGTATGTAATCCCTGATCGAGCAACTTACCTTTATTATCTTTACCTATCGCCAATGCCACTTAATGAGCATTAACTTTTGAGAGTATAATAAATCAGAATAGATCATGTGGTGATGTATTAGTATTTTACTCATGTCATACTAGTTAAGAAACATTGAGGATTTCCTACATGTGATATTTCTTGGATTTTGTTCTATACATCATAAAATGTTTATTTTTAAAAAAATCAAATGCATGTCCTGATACAAATCCTTGTAGCATACTCAGCCACAACTATTTTTGAATTTTAAATTAGTACACCAGGGAGCACATTGAGTTTTTTTTATTTCAATATCTGTATACCAAGCAGCACACCAGCTCATAAAGCCAACGATAGCTGAGGAAACACTATCAACTGAAGTTAGCTCAGATGCACAAGGAGGAGCAGCTACATCCTACATGAGATTGAAGTTGAGAAGAACTCCCACGAGCAAATAAAAGCAGCACCCACAAAAGCAGTAACATCATAAGTAGCAAAAGTAGAATCAACGCTAACATTAAATCAGAAAAAACTAATCTTGGACCCCTCGATAAGCATCACATTAAGTTAACCCAAATTCCTTAACACTTTTGTATAGATTGAAAAGAAGTAATTAAACAACTTGAGTTCCATATGGAATTAGTAAAAGTGTAACTCAAGTTGATATATTTCTAGGATTTTGGGTTAATCCCCTTTAGTTTGTTAACCCAAATTCCTTAATGCTTACGTATATTTTGCAATTCAACATCCTGGATAGCATGACAGAATTTCTCACTTGTACAAGAACAATAACACTGGAAATTTTAGGGATTGGCCACGTGAATCCATATTGGGGTTTGTGGATCGAATACACGATAATGGGTTGAAGATAGACAAGAAGATGCATCGAAGTGGGAGCAAGCAAGTGTAAGAGGAAGCACATGAAGTTGTAGCAAGCAAGTGGCAGCAACAACATGCACAGACCTGCACACACAACGGAATACGGTCGACTGCAAATGTGCAGTCGACCGCAAGGTTCAGCTCCCCTTCCCGAGAGAACAATAGTCGACTGCACAGTTGACTGTCAAGCGCTCTGGACTGCACAAAGGCATGTGTGTTGAAATATAGTAATTGTATATTCTGTTTCCTAATTTATAGGAAACAAATTCCCCAAATCTCTCATCTCCCCAATCTTCTCTCAATCTCCTTTCTTCTTCTCCAATAATGTAATTCTTACATATAGATGTAGACAGTAGAGAAATAATTGAATAATAATAATAATTTTTTTCTCCAAATCTGATTTCAACATGGTATCAAAGCCTAACCAGATCTAGGCTAGTTGAGGAAGAAAAAGAGAAGGAGGTGATCGGATCTGACACCTCTATCTCGACCCGATCCCGACCAAACCCCGACATCCCCGAACTCCCCGACCATTCTCCGTCAATCTCCAGCAAGCCCCCTTCCCATCGAATCACCCCCCCCCCCCCGTCGAGCCTCCCTCTCCCGTCGACGTCCTGACTCGCACCCTCGCTCTGACCTTCTCCCTCCTGAGCTCTAGCGCGCTGCCAGTCGACAACAGCGCGCCGCTCTGATCTTCGTCCACCCGTCGTCATCAAGGTCCTTGTCACCCCCACTCCTGAAGCCACATCCACCCGTTGTCCACCCGTCGTCCCGTAGCCATAGCCCTCGTTGTCCCCTCCTGAAGCCACCGCCAACCGAACACCCTCTCTGGCATCATCAACGCCCCGGTCCCGAAGTATTCTGATCTGTTGTCAACCCTGAACCCTTCGACTCTGATCCCGTCGAATCTGATCTCGTCATCCCTGATCCCGATCCGGTCATCGTCCCTGATTCTGATCCTGCCGTCGATCCCGATCCCTTGCCGTCGACCCCAATCCCCCTTCTTCACCGCTCACCTTCGTGGTTGTGGTCATCACTGTTTGATTTAGATCTATTCAGATCTAATTTTTGATTGAAGAATTGCTCTGTTGAGTTGCTGTTGTTGTTTGGTGTTCGGGCTCGTGGATTTGATCCAGATCGAATCTAAAAGGAGCTATTCTATCGAAGGGTGCTGTTTGTTGTGTTGCTATTTGCTGTTCTTGGCCAAGTTGTGTCGTTTGCTATTGGTTGCTGAAGATCAGATCCGTTGTTTTCTTATGCCGCTACCATGGGACAAACTGATGGAGCTGAGAAGGGTATTGGACCTGCCTCTATATTAGTTACAACTGTAGGTAATGATGGTAAGGTATTTAATATTTCTGCATCTGTTATGAATAATGCATGAATAATTAATTCGAGTGCTACCGACCATATGACTTTTGATTCTAGACAAGTTCAAAATTTTCATCCATCCACCAAATCAACTGTGTCCACTGCCAATGGTGATCCTGTCACTGTTACTGGCGAGGGTACCATATATCTCACATACAACTTAACCTTAGATACTGCCCTAGTTGTGCCATCCTTGAATTTGAACCTATTATCGGTTGCTCAAATAACTACTGCCTTACATTGTATTGTAGTCTTTTTACCTTACATTGTGTGTTTAAGGTTGTTCGGACTCGTAGGACGATTGATTATGGGGTTAGACACGGGAATCTTTATTATCTGGATTTAGAATATGAAAGTTCAAGCAAGTTGACTCAAGCTCTAAGTGTGGAAGGATCCGAAGATGAGAAGAAGAAATCAGATATTTGGCTATGGCATCGATGTCTAGGGCATGCTTCTTTTGGTTATTTGAAGAAATTATTTCCAAGTTTATTTTTGAAGTTGGATATTTCTGCCTTTCGGTGTGATGTGTGTGAAATCGCAAAAGGTCACCGTCTCTCTTTTCCTCCAAGTCCAAGTAGAAGCTCTCTTCCATTTATGATTATTCATTCTATTGTTTGGGGTCCATCCAAAACCACTACATGTATTTAGAGAAGTCAAATAGTTTGTGACATTTATTGATGACTGTACTCGTATTACCTAGATTTGTTTGATGAAGTCGAAAAGTGAAGTTAGTGGTTTGTTTCAGAAATTTCACAAGCATGTTATGATTCAGTATAAATCACAGATTCAAGTTCTTAGGAGTAATAATGGCAGAGAGTACCTGGGTTCAAATCTGCAACAATATTTGGTGGAACACGGAATTGTTCACCAGACTACATGCTCATATACACCTCAACAGAATGAGGTTGCAGAAAGAAAAAATAGACACTTGCTCGAGGTGGTCCGTGCTTCTCTCATCCATGGAAATATGCCACTTATTTATTGGAGGGAATCCCTTGCTTCTGCTGCATACCTAATCAACCGACTTCTCTTTAGTATCCTAAACTTTCTCACACCATTTCAAGCATTAACTGAAGCCGTGAATGCACCAAAAGTCATCAACTTGCCACCTCGTGTGTTTGGATGTGTTGTATTTGTTCATCTTCATCAACATGAACGCAATAAGTTAACTCCTCGAGCTGTCCGTTGTGTTTTCGTGGGATATGCACAAGTTAAGAAAGGGTATCAGTGCTATCACCCACCAACTCAAAGGATGTTTGTGACTATGGATGTTGTGTTTCATGAAGATGAGATGTATTTTTCTTCTTCTACGACTGAACTTCAGGGGGAGTACAGAAGTGAAGTTCAGATCCTTGGGTATGATGATGGGGTTAGTGAAGTTCAGACTCTTGGGTATGATAAAGGGGTTAGTGAAGTTCAAACTTTTTGGGTATGATAAAGTAATTACCAGTCAGAACGAACTACTGGATAAAAATAATGGCGAACACTTGAATGAAGACCTAGGAAGGGAGGATGTTGATTCTTGGTTTTGATGACTACAATATAATGCCAAGTTGTGCTACCACCTATATATATTGCAGGATGTATCAAAGACAAATACCATGGTGCAATACACAAAGGCAAAGTTGATCCAATGAAGCTTTCAAAAGAATCGATCAAATTACAAAGATCTAAGTTCAAGTCACATTTGATCAAGCAAGTCTCAAGACATAAAGACAATGGCTCAAGCTCAAGTCAAAGATTCAAGTTCAAGACAAGACTCAAATGCTTTAAATATTTTGTATTAAGTGTCTTGTAACAATTGTAATTTTTATTTTTTGAGTCTTAGAATGTTGTAATAGCCTTGTCATACACACACTCACATATATCTTTTAATAATTGAGTGTTTTACAAAAGTTAAAAGGTCGAAACAAGCTTGAATAAGATCAGCTGTTGAGTACCAGTCGATCACTCTTCAAAACCAGTCGACTATCTTAGTACGAAACTGTCTGAACTCATACAAGCTCTAACCAGTCGACTTATTATGGCAACCCAGTTGACTGTTCAAGCCGTTTTGACAGTTTTCTGTTTTTAAAACTTAATTTTCAAATTCAAAATATTTATTTCCGTTGGTTGACAGTTGGTGGAACTGTTTTTCAATGTCCAGTGAGTCTAACTCTATAAATAGAGTGTAAAAATCACTTGGTAAGGGTTCCAAGCATTTTTTTCTTAAGTTTCAAGCTTTTGTTTTTGAAAAGAACAAGCATTCTAAAAAGCATTCATATTCTCTAAGTCTTGGTTCTCTGAACATCAGTCTAGCATAACATCGAATTCGTTTTAGACTGATTTTAGAAGTTGACCTATTAGCCACCATACAAAAATCACAAATCACAAATCACAAACAAGGCTATAGGTTGTTGTAACTCTTTTGTTGTTGTTCTTTCACTCTCGGGTTGTGAGAGTGGCGGTTGGAGAGTAGGGATCTAGGTTGTAGAGTCGGGTTTTTCACTCTAGGTTGTACAGTGGGTGTGCTCTCTCTAGTGTTGAGAGAGATCTACGGGTTTGGCAAGGTTGTTGTCAAACGCCGTAGGGTATTCTTGTATTTTTTTTAAGAATAGTGGAAAATTTTAAGTGGGTTGCTTGGGGACTGGATGTAGGTCGGGAGGACCGAACCAAGATACATCGCTGTGTACTCTGTGGTTGACTGTCTCTGTGATTGTATTTTCTCTACTTGCATTTCAATTTTTCTGTGTTTTATTCGAAAACTTGTCTGGCAAGTCGACTGAGTCTCTACTATAAGTCGACTGATCAGACTTGTATAAAATACTCTTCTTATCTGACGTCCCAGTCGACTGTATTCTCTTTTTAAGTCGACTGGACAGAACGAAAAGTTCAATTTCTTAAATATTTTTTAAACAATACTATTCACCCCCCTCTAGTGTTATTTGCCTTGCCTACAGGATCCAACAGAGGAAGACCCTCATGAAGAAGTGCAACCAGGGGAAGAAGACCCTTTTGAAGAATTGCAACCATTACCGAATTTCAGTGAAAGTGAACCGTTAGAACTCCAAAACCAATCGTCATTGTTGTCCGAAGCTCCTAGAAGAGAACTCCCGCACCGTACTAACAGAGGTATTCCAAAACCCACTTATGAACCTGATCCCACTAGTAACATCAAATATCCCATGAGTAATTATGTATCCACTCACCGCTTGTTGGAATCAAATAAGTCATTTGTAAATCAATTATCTACTGTATCTATTCCTAACAGTGTGCAGGAAGCCCTTACTGATCCAAGATGGAAATCAGCTATAAATGAGGAGATGAAGTTCTTGAAAAAGAATGAGACTTGGGAGATGGTCGAGCTACCAGTAAGGAAGAAGCCAGTAGGATGCAGATGGATTTATACGGTGAAATATAAGTTTGATGGTTCAATAGAGCGATACAAAGCAACGCTGGTTGCCAAAGGATATACTCAAACGTATGGAATTGATTATGAAGATACATTTGCACCTGTAGCAAAAGTTCAATATTGTTCGAGTCCTACTGTCACTTACTGCAAATCTTGACTGACCGTTTGAGCAATTTGATGTGAAGAATGCATTTTTGCATGGGGAATTGACATAAGAGGTTTATATGGATCTTCCACCAGGGTCGAACAGACCAGTCCAACACAACAATAAAGTATGTCGTTTGAAGAAAGCATTGTATGGACTTAAGCAGTCGCCAAAAGCTTGGTTTGGAAGATTTACAAAATCAATCAGGACATTCAGATACTATCAGAGTAATTCAGATCATACTCTGTTCCTAAAAAGGAAAAAATGTAAAATTACTGCTCTTATTATTTATGTGGATGATATGATAGTAACTGGAGATGATCCCGATGAGAGGAAGGCATTAAAGAACTACTTGTCACAAGAGTTCGAAATGAAGGATCTTGGCTCTTTGAGATACTTCCTTGGTATTGAAGTTTCTCGCTCAAGAAAGGGAATATTTTTATCTCAAAGAAAGTATGCTCTTGATTTATTAAAAGAAACTGGAATGTCCGCTTGTCAGCGATTAGTACACCGTTAGAAGAAAGACTAAAACTGTGCAACGAAGCTGATCATGTAACTTGTGATAAGGAAGGATATCAGAGATTGGTTGGAAGGCTGATGTATCTTGCACATACACAACCAGATTTGTCATATGCTTTAAGTGTGGTAAGTTAGTTTATGCATGCGCCTCGGGAATAACATATCGATGCGGTGATGAGAATTATGAGATATATTAAGTGTGCTCCAGGAAAATGGGTCTTATTTCCGAAACATGGTCACTTGAAGGTTGAGGCATATAATGATACTGATTGGGCAGGATCTATAATTGATAGGCGCTCCACTTCAGGATACTTCACCTTTGATGGAGGAAATTTAGTTACATAGAGTAGCAAGCAGCAAAATGTTTTTGCGCGCTCTAGTGCAGAGGCTTAGTATCGTGAAGTAACTTTAAGTATAACGGAAGCTTTATGACTGGAACTCTTGTTGCAGGACTTAGGCTATGGTTTGAATGAACCTATGAAAGTGTATTGTGATAGTCAAGCAGCGTGTGATATTACTGCTAACCCAGTTCAGCATGATAGGACGAAATATATAGAAGTGGATAGATTCTTCATCAAAGAAAAAATAGATGAGAAAGTCATTGAGATATTGAAAGTGAAGTCAGAAGATCAGCTCACAGATATTCTAACCAAGACTGTTTCAAATCGGCTCTTCCTGAAATTTGGTAACAAGTTGGGTATGTTTAATATCTATGCACCAACTTGAGGGGGAGTGTTGAAATATAGTAATTGTATATTTTGTTTCCTAATCTATAGGAAACAGATTCCTCAAATCTCTCATCTCCCCAATCTTCTCTCAATCTCCTTTCTTCTTCTCTAAGAATGTAATTCTTATATATAGATGTAGACAGTAGAGAAATAACTGAATAGGAATAATAATTATTTTTCTCCAAATCTATTTTCAACAATGTGCAGTCAACTGCACAGTCGACCGACATACACAGTCTTTCAAGTCAAGAGCTGTGCAGTCGGCTGCACAGTTGACCGTTTCTCTCTATGTTGGTTCAAAGGGTAATTGCAGTCGACTGCAAAGTGTGAAGTCAACAGCGCAGTGCTGTTTGATCTGCGGCTGAGATCTAATCTGATGTAGACCTATATATATTTTATTTAGTACGATTTTTAGGGTTATGAAAAAGAGCGTTTTAGAGAGATCTATCAGCCGTTCGAAAGAGATGAAGATAAAGAAAAACCCTACACCTTGGGAGTGGGTTATTGAGAAATTGTGAACTTTTTCTTCATATTTCTAGTGGAAATTGCAGGATTGCTTCTGCGCTCGAAATTAACCATTGTATTGGGTGAAACTCGAAAAAATCTCGTGTGTTCTTGTGTGTTGGTGTTGGAAACCGATTCCATCATATTGTACTCATCATGACGTACAAAATGATGTACTCAAATGTCCAAAACTGATTTCAAATGAATGAAATATTCATCTCCAAAGTTAGCTTGTTAAAATGAAGAATTGAACTTTTGCTTGATATGTGATATTTAAACTTAGTCCCATATCGGTAAGGAGCAAAAAGCAAATGAAGTTATAAACTAAAAACTGAGCCAAAGGGTTGTGCCCTTAGGGGTACGAATATTTTCTTCGGAGGGAGAACACACCCAACTTGGGCGTCGGTGTGGAACACACGCGCGCCCGCCCGGCCCGGACCGGACCTGGGCCTTGGCTTGGGCTTTCAGTAAACTTAAAATTTTTTGCTAGAATTCAACTCTGTTTTGGTACGAGTTGGATACGGGCAGTTGCAATTGTCATGACAGTTTTGTCTGAACAGTTGCAACAACTGCCTATGGGTCAGTTCTGATTTGATAAGGACAGTTGCAACTGTCATGACAGTTTTGTCTGAACAGTTGCAACAACTGACACGGGATTAGGGCTATAAATAGGACATGATTCTGATCAAATCTGGTGCCCATTCGTATCTTCCCTATCAACCTGTATCAACATAGCAGTATCACAAAACGCTGTCATCATATCTTTTCTCGACCGAGCCTCCATTATTCGAGTGTAAGTTAATGGAGTTCTGACTGTTGTATCTTGGGAGACGACTGCTATTAAAACCTGTGTACATCGTTGCAGTGGAGAATTAAATGTCTTAAGGACATTGTTTCAACAAGCCTCAGTCTGTATTTTTCTTTCTTCACCATACTCAAGGTCGGAATTGAAGATAAAATATCTTCTTTCTGTGCTTTGTGTACAGTGATATACACTGTTTGCGAAACAGTCCCTTTAATTCACGATTATCAAGGTTTGAATTGAAGATTCAGTATCTTCCTTTTGTTCTTTGTTGATAGTGAGTTATACTGTTTGCGTAACAGTATAAGTATTATTAAATTTGAATAGGAATTTAATTCGTTGTAATTAATTTTACATTAAAAATTAAGTTTGTCTACATAAGTTATAACAACTTAAGACGTTTAATTTCCTTTTTCTTTTGTAGACAACAATATGACTACCAAACCAGAACTCCCGAAAATGGTTAATAGTATGCACAACAAGCTCGAGAATTTCAAAGGGGCTGACTTCAAGACTTGGCAGAGCAAAATGCTCTTCTATCTCACAACTCTCGGGTTGGAAGGTTCCTCGAGGAGGAAGAACCTAAGCCCGCTGAGGGGCAGACTCCAGAAACTCACAAGGAGATATTTGCAGCAATGGATGCGTGGAGGCATTCGGACTTTCTTTGCCGGAACTACATCCTTAACTGTTTGGATGAATTTCTGTACAAGATATACAGTCCAATCACTACTGCAAAAACCTTGTGGACCGCTCTGGCCTACAAATACAAGACTGAGAATGCCAGCTTGAAGAAATTTATCGTTGATAAATTTATGGACTACAAAATGGTGGACTCTAAGTCCGTCACTGTCCAGATGCAGGAGCTTCAAATCATTATTCACGAGATGGAAGCCGAAGGCCATAAGGTTGGCGAATCCTTTCTAGTGGAAGCAATCATTGGAAAGTTGCCACCATCATGGAAAGACTTCAGGTATTACCTCAAGCACAAAAAGAAGGAAATATCTTTAGAAGATCTTGTTGTCAGGTTGAAGATTGAAGCAGACAACCGAGGTACAATAAGGTTCAGAAGCGATGAGGCTAAAGTACATGTTGTGGAAAGTTCCAACAAGCGGAAGGGCAACTCCAACAAGAACAAGAAAAATTCCCAGAAGAGGAAAGCTTCAGATCAAGGATTCAAAGACAAGAAGTCCAACAAGAAGTTCAATGGAAATTGTTGAATTTGTGGGAAGCCTGGTCACTCTGCCAGAGATTGCCGCTTCAAGAAATCTGGCGACACTGCAGAAGCAAATTTCACTGAAAACATCATTTTAAGCATCGATGACCTAAACTTGTCTGTTATTGTTTCTGAATGTAACCTTGTCCAACATCCCGGACAATGGTGGGTAGACATAGGTGCTACTCGGCACATATGTTTTGATAAGTTACTATTCTCGACTTATCAGAAACTGGACCATGAAGAAAAACTTTATATGGGCAACTCTACTGTGTCGATGGCCGAAGGCTGTGGACAAGTCATCCTGAAGTTCACGTTTGGAAAGAACATCACGCTGAACGACGTGCTTGACGTGCCAGACATCCGCAAGAGCCTTATTTCTGGATCTGTGCTCTCCAAGAAAGGCTTCAAGATTGTAATTGAGTCAGACAAGTTGGTGTTGACCAAGGCTGGGATTTATGTTGGGAGGGGATATCTGTGTGATGGATTATTCAAAGCTAATGTAGCCATAATTGGCAATAACCCAATGTACTCCAAATCTATGATTAATAAAAATTCAGTTTCTTATTTGCTTGAGTCTGAAACAATTTTATGGCATGATAGATTAGGACACATAAATTTTCGAAAGATGAAAAATTTGCAAATTTAGGTTTGATTCCAAACTTTAAATTTGACAAAAATTACAAGTATGAGACTACTGAGCCGTTATGCTTAATCCATACTGATTTATATGATTTCAAATCCTTACCCACGAGAGGTGGGAAAAAGTATTTTATCACATTTATCGATGATTGCACTCGGTATTGCTATGTCTATTTACTAAATAGTAAAGATGAAGCAATTGCAGCATTCACAAAATACAAGGATGAAGTAGAGAATCAGCTTAACAAAAAGATCAAAATACTGAGGTCTGATCGAGGTGGAGAATGAGTCTTCATTTGCATAATTGTGTGAAGAGTATGGAATTATCCACCAAACAACTGCCCCATACTCACCTCAGCAAAATGAAATTGCTGAAAGAAAGAACAGAACGTTAAAAGATATGATTAATGTCTTGCTTATAACTTCTGGACTACCTACAAACTTGTGGGGGGAAGCTTTATATATGTCAAATCACATATTAAATAAAGTTCCACATAAGAAAACTGATTTCATTCCATATAAATTATGAAAAGGACATATGCCTAATTACAAATACCTCAAAGTGTGGAGGTGTTTGGCTAAGGTCTCGGTTCCTCTTCCCAAGAGAACCAAACTTGGACAAAAAACTGTAGATTGCTATTTTCTAGGCCATGCCGAAAATAGTAGTGCATACAGATTCTTAGTTTTCAAGTCTGAAGTACGTGACATCAGTGTAAACACTATCATTGAGTCAAGAGATGCCATATTATTTGAAGATGTGTTTCCACACAAAAGAAATAATGGAAACCCTGATCTCAAAAGAACAAGTGAAGTGTTAACTGAGAAACAGGATGAAACTCATCGTGAAAATGGTGAATCCAAACCAAGAAGAAGTGTAAGACCTAAAATCTCTAAGTCTTTCGGTCAAGATTATCTAACATACATGTTAGAGGCTGAACCTCAGACTTACAAAGAGGCAGTCTCATCCTCGGAGTCTCCCTATTGGAAAGAAGCTATCAATAGTGAGATTGAATCAATTCTAAGTAATCACACCTGAAAATTGGTTGACCTTCCACCAGGTCATAAACCAATTGGATGTAAATGGATCTTCAAACGGAAGATGAAACCAGATGGTTCCATTGACAAATACAAAGCTAGATTAGTAGCTAAAGGGTATCGCCAGAAGGAGGGCTTAGACTTCTTTGATACCTATTAACCGGTTACGCGGATAACCTCTATAAGAATGCTGATAGCAATAGCATCTATCTATACTCTTGAAATTCATCAAATGGATGTCAAAACGGCATTTTTAAATGGGGATCTCGAAGAAGAGATCTACATGGAGCAACCGGATGGGTTTGTTTCAAAGGGAGCTGAAAATAAAGTATGCAGACTTGTTAAATCCCTATATGGACTTAAACAAGCTCCGAAATAATGGCACAACAAATTCGACAATGTCATGATGAAAAATGGTTTTCGAATTAATGAATGTGATAAATGTGTTTATTACAAACAAATGGGACAATCTTGTGTGATTGCCTATATGTGGATGATATGCTAATCTTTGGTCCTAACCTGGAAGTCATCAAGACCGTAAAGAAAATGCTAATCAACCACTTTGACATGAAAGACTTAGGTGTGGCAGATGTTATTTTGGATATCAAAATAATAAGAACACTTAGTGGCATTGAATTATCTCAATCACATTATGTGAAAAAAGTGCTTGACAGATTCAAGGAACATGGGATTAAAGGAGTATCAAACCCTTATTCACCATCTATAGTTTTGCACAAAAATACTGGTGAAAGTATAATGCAACTGGATTATTCTCGTGTAATAGGCAGTTTAATGTATCTCATGAACTGCACGAGACCAGACATTGCTTATGTAGTGAGTAAACTAAGCAGATACACCAGTAACCCAGGAAAAGGTCACTGGACATCATTACTAAGAGTACTTAGGTATTTAAAGAATACTACAAACTTTTCACTGCATTATGGTAGATATCCTGCCGTTCTTGAAGGATACAGTGATGCAAATTGGATATCGGATTTGGAAGAATCAAAATCCACAAGTGGTTATATCTTTACCCTAGCAGGAGCTGCTGTGTCATGGAAATCTTCCAAACAAACGTGTTTTGCACGATCCACAATGGAATCCGAGTTCATTGCTTTAGATAAAGCAGGTGAAGAAGCTGAATGGCTTCGCCACTTTTTAGAAGATATTCATTTTTGGCCTAAACCAATGACGGCTATTTGTATCCATTGCGATAATCAAGCAGCGCTAAGTAGAGCGCACAATTCTGTATATAATGGCAAATCACGACATATTCGTAGACGCCATAATACTGTTCGACAGTTACTCTCCAATGGAATTATTTCCATTGACTTTGTGAGGTCACAGGATAACTTAGCGGATCCATTTACTAAGGGATTATCCAGAGAGAAAATTAACTGTGCATCGAGGGGAATGAGGTTAAAAGCCTAAAACAATACGAGTTACCTTATACGGAAACCTAACCTGGCGATTGGAGATCCTACAGACCAGGTTCAATAGGACAACCAGTTATGAGTAACTCAAACAGTAATGCATTTGGACTCAGATCCATCTCATTCCTAGGGTGCAAAATAAATGCATGCCTACAGAAGTATTAAAAGGATAAGCTATGCTTTTAATGATGTCCATATCTTGAAAATCACAAGCAGAGTATTGTAGGGTACTCTTTATGGATGCGGTCACCTATGTAAGTGTGAGCTGGGTTGGCTCTATGAGAACTTTGAAAGGCTGGAGTTCTCTAAAAACACTCGCAGAACTGAGATTTGTTCAGGGCCAAAATGAACACAACCGAGAGATTGGATGTTAAGAACACAATGTTGTGTAGAGTTTATTGTTTGGGCATACACTAACGGCTGGCGGTTCAAGATGAAATATTTCACCGATTAGCCAAGTATGTCCGATAAACTTTAACTAGGGAAGGTTCAAAGTGAAATATCTACCTATCCACGATGCGACATTGTTTCAAATTGCACACTCTGATATGTACCTGTTGTAAGGTGAGAGACGAAAATTTTCATTCATGTGGGAAATTTTTGGAAATCGATTCCATCATATTGTACTCATCAAGACGTACAAAATGATGTACTCATATGTCCAAAACCGATTTCAAATGAATGAAATATTCGCCTCCAAAGTTAGTTTGTTAAAATGAAGAATTGAACTTTTGTTTGATATGTGACATTTAAACTTAGTCCCATATCGGTAAGGAGATAAAGAAAATGAAGTTATAAGTTAAAAACTGAGCCAAAGGGTTGTGCCCTTAGGGGTACGAATATTTTCTCCGGAGGGAGAACACACCCAACTTGGGCGTCGGTGTGGAACACGCGCGCCCGCCCGGCCTGGCCCGGTTGGGCCGGGATGGACCGGACTCGAGCTTGGGCTTTCAGTAAACTTTTTTTTTTGCTAGAATTTAGCTTTGTTTTGATACGAGCTGGATACGGGCAGTTGCAATTGTCATGACAGTTTTGTCTGAACAGTTACAACAACTGCCTACGGGTCAGTTCTGATTTGATACGGACAGCTGCAACTGTCATGACAGTTTTTTCTGAACAGTTGTAACAACTGCCACAGGATTAGAGCTATAAATAGGACATGATTCTGATCAAATCCGGTACCCATTCATATTTCCCCCATCATCCTGTATCAACATAGCAGTATCACAAAATGCTATCATCATATCCTTTCTCGACCGAGCCTCCATTATTCGAGTGTAAGTTAATGGAGTTCTGACTGTTGTATCTTGGGAGACGACTGCTGTTAAAACCTGTGTACACCGTTGCAGTGGCAGAATTAAACGTCTTAAGGACATTGTTTCAACAAGCCTCAGTCTGTATTTTTCTTTCTTCACCATACTCAAGGTCGGAATTGAAGATAACATATCTTCTTTCTGTGCTTTGTGTACAGTGATATACACTGTTTGCGAAACAGTCCATTTAATTCACGATTATCATAGTTCGAATTGAAGATTCAGTATCTTCCTTTTGTTCTTTGTTGATAGTGAGTTATACTGTTTGCGTAACAGTATAAGTATTATTAAATTTGAGTAGGAATTTAATTCGTTGTAATTAATTTTACATTAAAAATTAAGTTTGTCTACATAAGTTATAACAGTTGGCTTTTGATTATTTTTGTTCTCTTGCTTGTGATTCTATTGTTTTGCATCTCGTTGGTGAGTTATTCTGCAGTTAGAACTCAAATATCCTTTTGTTCCATTTCTCTTATAGTTTAAATTTCAACTTATTTGTTTTTATATGGTTTCCTCAGCCATCAGAGGAGTTAGCTCTTCCGGAAGACAAGAAGTGGCCGTTCCTTCTTCGCTTTCCAATATCTTCTTTCGGTATGTGCCTTGGTGTTAGCAGCCAGGCAATCTTATGGAAGACATTAGCAACTTCTCCATCCATGAAATTTCTATATGTAACACTGACTGTCAATCTTATCCTCTGGTGCATCTCACTTATTTTGATAAGCATAATCGCATGTACGTACTCTCTCAAGATCATCTTTTACTTTGAAGCGGTTCGCCGGGAGTATTATCATCCAGTCCGTGTCAACTTCTTCTTCGCTCCATGGATAGCATGCCTCTTCCTAGCAATTGGTGTGCCTCCTTCAGTTGCGGTGAACCTTCATGCTTCTCTATGGTACGTACTCATGACCCCAATCTTGTGCCTTGAGCTCAAGATCTATGGTCAGTGGATGTCAGGGGGACAACGCAGACTTTCAAAGGTAGCCAATCCAACCAACCATTTGTCAGTTGTGGGGAACTTTGTTGGTGCACTACTTGGAGCATCAATGGGTCTCAAAGAAGGGCCTATCTTCTTCTTTGCAGTTGGATTAGCTCATTACTCTGTGCTATTTGTTACTCTGTACCAGAGGCTTCCAACAAATGAGACACTTCCAAAGGAGCTTCATCCAGTTTTCTTTTTGTTTGTAGCGGCACCAAGTGTTGCTTCAATGGCATGGGCAAAAATAAGTGGAGACTTTAGTTACGGGTCAAGGATTGTTTACTTCATCGCATTATTTCTATATATCTCTCTGGTACGTACGACAATTGCTGCCCCTTTTTGTAATAACAGAGACTAGAAAAACTCTAGACAAACAGAATAAAGGGTATACAGTAAACTACATGTTCAACTTCTGAAAACTACAAAATTAATTCACAATAGACTAAAAGCAAAAAACAACTAGAAAGACTGGTGTTTAATATTTCTTATGAAATTACCCTTTAGAAGTTAGCATGATTTGACGTCTTCTAAAAGAAACCTGAGCTTGAACGTGATGATTGAATAACTCATGCATGCAAATTGCTCTGTTGCTTTTTCCAATCATTTAGAAGAAATATGGAGTATTAAGATGTAGCACAAATTTCCATAAACTTCTACTAGACAGACCATCTTTCAGGGCTCACAAATTTTATTCCAATTGTTTTATTAGGGCTAAATTGCAGAAAATACTACATACTTTCATGCTTTACTCGAAGACATACTGGACTGTAGTTTGAACATGGTTAGCATTTCAAACATTAGTTGAAATTCTACCAAAATTAAAATTTTAGAAATATATAATTTGTTATCTCTAATCTCTAATATTATAATGGGAGAGTTGTTGTCGTTTGTAAACATACCAACTTACGTATATATTCTCAGATGCAAGGGCAGATTACGTCGGATTTTTTACTTTATATATATATATATATATATATATATATATATATATATATATATATATATATATTAAGACATGCATCACACGTGTAAATTACTAGTATATTTAACTTTTCTTTTCATGGTGTCTCTTATGTAATTGCACTACTAACAATCATTGTGTATTTTCATTTGTTCTTGCAGGCTGTTAGGATTAACTTTTTCCGAGGGTTCAGGTAATCCTAACTTCCTGATTCAATAGTATATGCTCTAATTTTGTAAATTCCTCTCGTATAACCTGTTTATGTACACTTCTAACATTTGGTCTATTTTCCACAGATTTTCTTTAGCATGGTGGGCATATACATTTCCAATGACTGGCGCTTCTATTGCAACAATCAGATACACAGCAGTAGTGAGTAACTGGTTGACCAAGTCCCTCTCAGTCGTACTATCAGCTATCTCTACCCTTACAGTCTCTGCTCTACTATTCTCCACTATACTTCATGCCTTTATGTTCCATGACCTCTTTCCAAATGACATCTCAATTGCCATTAAAGGAAAGAGAACCAAGTCTAGCAAGAAACACTCTCATGAGAGGACGAGAAGTTTAAAAGGGAAAGACATTGAAGCTTGCTTTTCTATATAAGGCATTCAGGACACTGGCTCTCTTCACATTGAGTTATGAATCTTATGATGTAATTGGATCCTCTGTTTCTTAGTCTATCAAAAATTGTAGCAGAAAGTTATAGTGTGGTTAAAAAGTTGTGCAAAGCAGACTACATGGAAATGAAAATGCATCATAAAGGGTGGGGTTTTGTACAGAATGAGTGACTTTGTAAAAGAACACGAATTATATGATGAATTATAGCGATATCAGTTTGGCACTTATAAGTGAGATCAGCTGGAGCCTTGAAGAAACATTTATGTTATAATGTAATTTGGCTATAATTGCTAACTACTTGATTAATTGATTGTCACACTTCATTTCATTAATCACTAGAGATGTTGATAATACTTCATGTTATTATTGAAATAACATGAATTAGACGTAAATGAGATGGTTGGGAGCATATGGTCACGGGGAATACTCGTTGACTATTAGAATGACTATTAGAATTAGACGTAAATGGGATGGTTGGGAGCATATGGTCACGTCAGTTTACGGGCCATATAACCCTTCGCTTAGAGAAGCCTTCTGGGTGGAGTTAAGAAACATTTGGGGTAGATGGGTTGGTCCGTGGGTACTTGGAGGAGACTTCAATATTATTAGATTTCAGTACGAACATAGAGGGAGAGGTTCAAATGACAGGGATAGGCACAATTTCAACCGGGTAATCAATGATTTGGATCTCACGGAGATCCAGGCGTCGGATAGGAGATTTACTTGGTCTAACATGAAGGCTAATCCGACCCTAGCTAAACTAGATAGAGTGTTGGTGTCTGCAGAGTGGGAAAGCTTGTTCCCGCTTGCGGCAGTCAAATCATTTCCGAGGTACACTTCTGACCACTCACCGCTTATACTGGAGTGTGGAATCGACAGAAGCCGACCTAAGCCACGGTTCAAATTCGAGAAAGCTTGGACCATGGCCGATAACTGTAGGGAGGTCATTCAAAGGTCTTGGGAGAGTCCGGTGGCTGGGACCGATGCGGTATCCAAATGGAATATCTAGATGAGAAGGCTTCGTAAGTGTCTTAAGAAGTGGGCAAAGCAGGAGTTTGGGGAGTTATTTAGAAAGAAGAAAAGATTAGGGGAGAGGATTCAGGAGCTAGAAATTATTGAAGAAGATAGGAACCTGGAAAGAGGCGAATATGAGGAACTGACATCAAACAGAGGAGAGCTACACATGATTGGCGAGATGGAGGAATGTTACTGGAGGCAAAGATCAAGGGTGCAATGGCTCAAGGAAGGAAACTCCAACACGGCATTCTTTCATAAGGTGGCAAATGGCAGAAGAAGACACAATCACATTGGGGGGCTGTTCGTTGATGAAATCTGGACAGTGGATAGTTTAAAAATCAGTCAACATATAGATAGGGGATTTTGAGACCTCCTAGGAAAGAAGAGATTTCAGAGAGGCAAGATGCAACCGGATATATGGAGTGAGTCGAGAATTGAGGGAAGTGAAGGGAGAGAAGAAGAATTCTCAGAGGATGAAATCCTAAAAGCGGTCAAACTATTGGGTCAGGACAAGGCGCCAGGTCCGGATGGATTCCCGATCCTATTCTATAAGCAGTATTGGACTATCATCAAGAAAGATTTAATTGACATATTCCAGGAACTATTTCAGGGTGTTGCATGAGTCGAAAGATTAAACTACGCGAATGTTATATTAATACCAAAGAAATCGGAGGTCCTGAGGATGTCAGATCTACGGCCCATCAGCCTAGTAAATGGATCGTTCAAGATCATTACTAAAGTTCTGGATAATAGATTGGCACCACATTTATCAGATATTATTGACAAAACTCAAAGTGATTTTGTTAAAGGAAGAGATATCATGGATAACATAGCCTCAACTCAAGAGATGATATTTAGAGGTAACAAGGATAAAGTGAACGGTTGTCTGCTGAAACTAGATTTTCAAAAAGCTTACGATACGGTAGAATGGGAATGTGTGGACGAGGTATTGGAATTAAAGGGTTTCGGGGTGAAGTTAAGGAGTTGGATGAGATTGTGTGTTCAAAATGGAAAGTCATTCATTGTTCTTAACGGAATCATTGGAAAAGAAATTCGTTGTCATCGAGGACTAAGGTAGGGGGACCCACTATCACCACTGATTTTCACGATTATTGCCGATGGTCTGGCAGAAATGATCAAGAGAGGAAAAGAGGCGGAACTTTTCAAAGGAGTCAAGGTGAAAGGAATAAGGGAGCCATTATCGATCCTACAATATGTGGACGACACGTTACTGTTTGGTGCAGCTCAGTTGGAGAAAACCTTAATAGTAAGAGTGTTATTACAATGCTTTGAATACTGGTTAGGACTGGCTGTCAACCTTCATAAGAGTGGCGTCATTGCCTTATGCAAAGAACAAGAAGATGGCATGGAGATGATAGCGTATGCATTGGGGTGTGGGAAAGGGGAATTCCCCCTAAAATATTTGGGGACCCCCATTAGACCAGGGAAGATGCTGAAGGAGGACTGGATTCCTTTAGTGGAGAAAGTGGAGAAAAAGCTCGCAGGATGGAAAAGGGAAATTTCTATCACTAGGCGGGAGAGTGACTTTTATCAATTCGGTCCTAAACAGCCTTCCAACATACCTGATGTCCATTTATGAGATCCCGAGTTGGGTGATAGAAAGAATCGATAAACGTAGGAGGAAATTTCTCTAGAAAGGGTTGCGGGAGGAAAACAAATGATTCAATTTGATTCGGTGGAGCAAGGTGTGTAGAAAGAAAGAGTTCGGAGGACTAGGGGTCATGAACCTGCGCGATATGAATAAGGCGCTTCTATCTAAGTGGTCGTGGAAAATGAATAAGCGACGACAGGCTTGGTGGTGCAATTCCTTCAGGTTATATAGACGATGGAAAAAGACCAGATTCGGAGGGCGAAGCAAATTCAGAAAGGTTTTGCACATATGGAATGGGATCGCGAGGGTTGACGAATTGTTCCACGATAACACTCTCTCCATACTAGGAGATGGAAAGACAACTATATTCTGGAAGGATAAATGGTGGGGAGAAAACACAATTAAATCTCTGTTCCCAAATCTAGCAGGTGAAACTATTAACGAAGATGTGTTGGTGGCGGATGTCTGGAAAAGGGAAAGACTACGACTACAATTCCGTGGAAATGTATCCCCTGAATGTCAGGCGCAAATTCTATGACTTCAGAATATGCTTGCAGAGAAAATGGCATTCGGAAGGGAAAATAAGGACGAGAGAGCGTGGAGACAAGAGACTAATAGGGAGTTCTTAGTTAGGTCAATGTATCAATTCTTAAATGATGGGGGAATTAGAAGTGCTTGCGCGAAGGTTATTTGGAGATCGAATCTTCCAAATAAGGTTAAAGTTTTCCTTTGGTTGGTGGAGAATAACGCAATCCTCACAAGGGTGAACATTTGAAAACGTAACATTCTGATTGTCACGACTTGTCCACGATGCAACTTAGGGGAGGAGGACACTAATCACATCTTGTTGCTCTGCCCAAAAGCTCAATTTACGTGGGAAATTATGGGGTTGGGGTTTGGGGTGACAGAAGTACCTAGCAATATTGAAGACGTGTGGGGGAGGTGGAGATTGAGGTTAAGTAGGAAGGAATGTAGATTAATGTGAGATATTACGGTTGCAGCTTGTATGTGGATCCTATGGCTAGATAGAAACGATGCTTGCTTTCATAACATTAACTGTACATTTCAGAAGATGCTTCATAAAATCTTATCTCTTATTAATGATTGGGCAGGTACACCTGTGGCAAGAAAGAAATCATGTACTGATGGAAAGGAGTAGCCCGTACGTGCTGACTGCAGTAGCGTACGCGGGTGGCTATTTTGAGAGCCAGACTTTTGTTAGGTTCTGGCAGAAGTTACTGTTTTGCTTTTCAGCTAGATGTGGACTGGATTTAGTTTGGTTTGTAATATTTTGTACTCTTGGTTTCGTTAACTATTTATTAATGAAATAGGTGACTAGGGTCACTTTTATCTCCAAATAAATAAATAAATAAATAAATAAATAAAAATACTTCATGTTATTGTTGATTATGATGACTAGCAACTAAGAGGCATTTGCTCAACATAATATAATGCAATTTGTTTTAATCATTTACAATTTTAGTTAGGGGTATGTTTTTCATAGTTAGTACTGCCATGAATTTTATATTCCTACCTTGCCATATCATCATTCTTAATAATTTAATTTATTTCATATTTTAGATTAGATACTTGCTTTGTTTGAGTGAAATGAAAATTGGTGAAAGCTATAGCAACTCATCAAAATGGACACACAAAAAAAAAAAAAAAAAAAAAAGCAACCAAACTTCACCAGGAAACTATAGGACTATTTCATTGCAAAAAGAACAACGGAGCTTCATCTCTGTCTAGGACGCTCTTCTTCCATTTTAACATTATGTTTATACTGAATGCATAAGTATCATACACGTGCACACGTGCACGTGGAAAAAATTGAAGGATAATGAAAAGGGCAAAAAGAAAATAATTTCCAAACCGATCCACTTTTGAAAATATTTACAAAACAGGTCCACTTTCGAAAATATTTACCTAAGTTAGTCCATAAGTAAAAATGAAAATAATTTTCAAACTGAACCACTTTCGAAAATATTTACCAAACAGGTCTACTTTCGAAAATATTTACCAAAGTAACCCAACCCGTGCGTTGCACGGGTTGGGTTACTCTCTAAGGCCTTCTCCCATTATAGTATTAGAGATGTTTATACTGAATGCATAAGATTTGTTAAATATTTCTGAATTATAAATGCTGGAAAGGCCTCCCACTTTCAACGCACGTACGCAAAGAAAATATATATAAGATCATATCATCAACTTTGCCATTCTGTGGAAAAAATCCTCGAACCTTTTCCACCTTAATTTTCCTAAAAAATTCTAAATGCTTACAAATTGTTTGTCCTTACACACTGAGAAAGAAATTTCCGTTAATTAAAAAACAACAAACACATCGTCATCATCTATAATCCTGACCTAGTGACCTCAGGTTAACTATCATCTTCTTCTTTTACTGTCAGTCTCCAAGCAGAGCTTGGCATTATTACTAGTTTTTTGTATGGCCAACATTGAAGGACAATGGAGCTTTCTTTCCCATTTCATTACATGCCTAAAGGGGGCAACCGGGGGGGTTAGGGGCATGTGAAGAGAAGAAGGCAGAGAGATCAGCTTCGATCGGCTCTCACTTAATTTGGAGATTTCTAATTCCTATGGAAATTGTTATATTCTTATGGACCCCCATATAAATTGCATGCCCAAAGGGGACCATGCCATGTGAACCATCGTCTGTCTGAATTTGTTTCTTCCTTTCGTTAAGGGACAGGTTCTCGTTCTTGATCTAGAAAGAAAAGGAAACAAGTAAGGGTCGGTCTCTTCATGTTACTCTCAATGTCTGTCGTTGGTCACAAAATAACAAACAAGAGCGGTTGCCTTCCATCCTAGTCCTACTATGAGGAATAATGGCTCTACAATTATTTTGTTTTAAAAAAAAAAAAATTTCTTAGCTTATTTATCGCCCACTTTATATAAAGTTGAAGGCAATCAAGGAACAAATTAATCTCTTGCAGTGCAAGTTAGTAAGATAATACCCAACTCATAAACAATCTCAAGGCCGATGGGGCCAAAGAAGGAAGCCACATTCTGAAGATAAGGATATTGTCAACTTCTTTACATACTCAACTTGACAGAATCAGAATGTATTAGTTAAGATCTAAGGTAAAATAACATACTGCATTTCAGCTAAATAATCATGAAATTACATTTAATCAAACATAACATCTCGTTTCTCACTCCGGCTGGCCCGATGGACAGTTTATGCTGCATGTCATCTTCTTCATCACCTGATTTTTGTTCTGAGGCTTGAAGATGTTCTCAGGGGCCGGGCCGGGCCGGGTTGAAGTAGCAGAGTACTGTTTGCTTCTTTATTACATGAGCACGTACGGCCTCAGCGAATTAAGCCTTTTGTGGACTTATTTACACATAAAGGAATTGATCAACTAGTTAAGATTAAAAATGTCGAATTAAGGATATTCTTCTCTTCTTTTTTCACTTTGCTTCTCTCGGGTCCTCTAATTGTGCTCTTGCGATACTACCATCCCATTATGCACCCTGTGCCTAATAGAGGCCGGAGGGGAAAACAATTAAGAATCAGACTCCATCAATATATATATAGTTAATTAAATATTCAAGGAAAGAATGAAAGAAAGTAATTAATATGGATGCATGGAAAGATCTCTACATGCATGATCAGTCTACAAACTAGATAGTATCGTGAATTATATATGGACTTACAATGGACTTCTTACAGTGAAGCACTGCCTCATAAATTGAACTCTCATCTCTTGTATCAAACTTCAACGCGTTGCCAGTCACCGGAGAAGTTCTCACTGGTTTTCTTGGTATCAACCTCAACCTCTTCACCTTCTTACACAAGGGAAATAAAAAGCACAGGTACTTCCTGGCACAATTCCTTAAAAATGGGAGCTTCATCTTTCTACTTTGCTGTGAGATGGGTGTGCTTGGAAACGAATTAAAGAGTGGAGATGAGTCAGATGACAATAAGGTTCGATTTGGAAGATTGCAAGAATTTATCGACTGGTATTGGCAGCTGCTCCAAGAGTACTGAAATGATTCCGAATATGAATCTACAGACAGTGATCGACTTAATATTGAATGAGAGGACTCAGAGACTGCCGATCTGTTCTCCATTGCTGGACTGACACAGTGAAGTGGCAAGAGAAGCCCATTTGAAAATATTTGATCTGCATGAACAAGTACTGAAGAGGGAGAGCTAGGGGTGCCAAAATCAAAATTATGGGCATCAGTTGCAGTATTTTGATGCATCGAGAATAGACCAGGGTCAATTTCAAATAAAGATTTAGAGCTACTAAGCCAACTATAAGAGAAACTCTCAGTGGAAACCTGTTGTGAGGTCTCCATGGCTAAGTAGGTAGTCTCTGTAAGGATATGAGCTTTGTGGAGTTTGAGAGGAGGATGAAGAGGAATAGGTATTAGAGGTGCATGAAGAAATAGGAAAGCCTTGATGAATGGTTCCAAGAAAGGAATCAAGTTAAATGACTGTGATGACCTTCAGAAATCTTTTTGGGGGAATAGTTTCTCTGGCTTAAACTTTTATTGACTATGCATGCTAGTTACAAAAAGTTCCATATCAACTCATATTTAGTTTCCGAACATTGCCTAAATATGTCTTTCCAATATTTATTCATTCTAGAGCGAGGATTGAAGAAATATAAGTTACACAACAGTATGGCCCTCTGTTTCCTTATAGAAAATGTGCTAAAACTATTACTGACATCCATTATGATTTTTTTTGGCTAGGAGATGAAAGATATGCTCAAAACTATGATTTTTTTGCCCTGCTAGGCCACTTTTTAAAAATATTTGTGTTTAAGGGCCACTTTCCAAACTATTAGGGCTCATGGGCTACCCTGTGCCACGTTAGCTGCGTCCGCTATTCCCAATAGCAACCTCTTCATTTTAGAAGCCGCTAATGGGAATAACGGTCTCTGTTTTCAATTTTATGGAATTTTTTTATCCGTCGCTATTCCTATTGACGACCTTAGTTTAAATTAAGTCGTTAATGGGATTAACGACCACTAATGCAGTGTATTCTCCACACTTAGCGAAATTTAGAGAGCTTCTCTTCTCTGAAATTTTTTATAAATAACAACTTAACTGAGGTCGCTATTGGGAATAACAACCTCGTATAACCGTGATCGCTATTCCCAATAGCGACCACAAGTGGGACCCGACTGCTAATAAGGTCGTGCTCCCACTGTCTCTCTCTCTCTCTCTACACCTCACTTTGATTTCATCTCCCCCATCTTCTTCTCCCCAAAACCCTAAACCCCAATAACCTTAACCCCCAATACCTCCCCCAAATCATCAAACATTTTCGTAGACTTCAATTCCCTCAAACGGACTCGTCTCTCTTCAACTCTCCTCCAACTAGCGACCTCCAACAATATTTGGAATTTCGAAAATTCCAAATCCGAAACCCTAGAGAGGTATGCCCAATATTTACTACTTGTAATGTTTGATTCTTTTTTTAGGTTATCATTAGTTGACTTGTTGTTGAAAATATGGTTTAAGATTGGAAATAATTTGTGCTTGAGGGTTGAATGTTGCTAAAACGCATAGACTATCATATTTGGTAGTTATTATGTATGCTTGTTACTCTTTATGAATGTTATGTTGTTCACAATAGACAGTAAATAAAGAAAGCATCATCTTTGTGTTGGATTTAGGCAAGGAGGATTATTTGCAATATAATTGTAATGTTTTTTTTGTGTAATTTGGTGATTGTGATGTGATGATGATAGAAGATGAAGTTGTTGCGTAATGTGAATCATCATCAACCCTAAGGTTATGATTGTGATTTTATTTTGTACAATAAGGATCCGAATAAATATAGTCTTATGTTGTGCTATATTCGTTAATATTGGAAATGTTAGAAGTATATCTTGTTATTGGAGAACTTATAAATATTTCGATTATGTTTTGCAGCTGTAATCAACGATTAAGTGGTACGGACGAAGAATGTTGTAGCGGGTGGTAGGCCCCAAGTAAGTAGTATTTTTTGTTTGGTTTAAATAATATACTTGTTTCAATGCAGTGTTAACTAAACATTACTGTATTTATGTAGGCTATTGACGATGGACCGAGTAATATTGGCCGTGGACATGGACGTCCATCGCGGGGTGGCCAAGGCGGCGGAGCTTCTTCGTCTGCTAGTGCTGGGCATGCCCCAGCGTCTTACATTGCACTTGAAAGGTCAGGTCCTCATGATTCGACTTTGTTGGCTATGCAGAAGACACATAGATCCCAGCGGGTGTGGGACGGTACAAACAGGGAGTGCATTTTCCGTACGCATGAGATGTTGTTAATACATCCAATGACACACGAGCTGTTAATGGAGATCGGTTTCTACAGACTCAGTTTGATAGGGAAGATGAAACACAAACGACATCTACTTATAGCGATACTCGAGCGTTAGAGGCCGGAGACTCATTCGTTTCATTTTTCCATTGGAGAGATGACCGTGATGCTTCAGGATATCGCGGTTATCTTAGGTTTTCCAATTGATGGTCTTTCCGTCACAAGTACAATGGTGTTTAAAAAGGAGGCACTTGTGACAGATTTTCTTGGTGTTGAGACAAATGAGACTACATTTGCTGGTGTGTCTATCCGATTAGGTTGGCTTAAGAATACATTCAAGAATTTCTTAAACAACGAATCGACGAAGTATCATGTAGAGTGCTACAACCGAGCCTATTTGATGACTATATTTGGAGGTTTCCTTTTCCCCAACTCGACAGGAGATGTCGTGCCTCTCATGTACATACCATTGATCGATGACCTAACTAGAGTTAGTCAATACCGCTGGGGCAGTGCTGCATTAGCCTCTTTGTACAGGAGCTTGTGCAACATAGCATTGAATGCGAAGGAGATGACATGTCCGATGTTAATCCTACAAATATGGTGTTGGGAATACTTACATATCAGATGTCCCCGTATAAGTCAAAAGTCAAAGGGTTGGTTTAGATGCAGCAAATGCTGCAATGTTGGTTCCATCGGGGTGTACTGGGCAAGTATCCACACGTGGAGAGATAATCCACATGGGGTGGTTACTTACTACAGAGACGAGCTAGATATGTTGATAGAGGAGTTCGTCATATGGGCACCGTACACAACCAATAGATTAGAGAGGCTACCACCTATTTGTACCGCACTTAGCCACCTATAATTGACGAGAGCCCCACTCGTCAACTTCAGTGTTATTGAGATGTACTATCTGGATCGAGTGCTTCGTCAGTTTGGTCTTCAGCAAACTATCACCGTCCCACGGACATATGACATTCTCTTACACAAGGTCAAAGGGGTTGGACGTGTGCCCGATCATAATTAGGCTTCCCATCACCAAGCTCATGTCAACGCGTGGAATGAGCAGAAGTACGATACCGTTGTTACCGGTATTCCTCCATATGATGGATCACTGCACGCTATATACATTTCATGGTACCACAGGATTACACGTTTATATGTAGCGCCTCGTACTTTCGTGTCAGCGGGGTTCCTCCTACCAGTTCTGAGTGTTGAGGTCGAACCCGATCCTGCCTATTCCTCTTCCCTACCCACTTATCAACCAAGGGTGGCACCCACTAGAAAAATCATATGATAATTTTTCATAGCATATTGAAAATTTGATTTTATTTTTAAATTTTCTATTATTCCATTTGCTTGTCATATCGGTGTATGTGAAATGTTATTTGTTTGTGATATATGCAGATGGGCCAAGTATGGGTCATTGCTCAGAAATGCGCACAAGTTTTGCGAAGTAATATGGCTCAAGCCGCAAAGGATCTCGCATGAGAGATTCTCGCGTTGTGCCGTTTGCAAATAGAGGAGGTGGGTGAGGTGGCTAGATTTGACGCGTTGATGACATCCCCGACTTACGGAACATCTAGAATTTAAAAAGTGGCAAAGCGTCCAACACGGAAACGACAACGTGTTGAGACACCGGTAGAAGAGCAAGCTCCAAAAGAGCATGCACAAGCGGAAGGCAATGAAGATGACAGTGCACAACAAGAAGAGAATGCACAACAAGTAGATGAGAAACCTATTAATGAAATTGAAGAAATGCCCGACGAAATGCTCACATCACAAGTTACACAAGTTGCACAAGTTGGTCGTCGACAGAAAGCCATTCGAAAACGAAAGAAGCCCGACATGTACACCCCATCGTAGTCGTTTCATTTTAGGCTTAGTTTTTCATATTTTGTGATATGTAGTCGTACTTTCATATTAGTCGTAGTTTGTCATATTTCATATTAGCGACCTTGTTATACTTGGTGATATGTAGTTGTCCTTTCTTATGGTTGGTGATATGTAGTCATTGTTTCATCGTAGATTTCACCTTAGGTAGAATGTTGGTGATATGTTTTTTAAGATTAGTTGTTTGTGATATGTTTCATGAGATTAGACGTTGTTTCATTGTACACTAATTCAGTGGATGTTTTGTGATATGTTGTTAATTTAATTTTTGGTGGAATTTTTGTAAGATATCTACTTGTTTGAGGCAAATTTAGGATCAGCAGGGAAAGTCTCATTTTGTACACAGGGAAGCTATTGTGTACAAATTTGACATATTAGTGTTTTATACGGAGGTCGCTATTGGAAATAACGACCTAAGTATATATAGGTTGCTGATCCCTAGCCATCGTACTGATACTGAATTTTGAAGCAAGATTTTGAAAATTTCTCTCTAATTGGTCTATAACTAGGGTCACCATTGGGAATAGTGATTCCAGTAGATCGTTATTCCCAATAGCAACCTCGGTTATAGTCCAAACATCTCTTGCTCTCTGGAAATTTCTCTGTAATTGGCCTATAACTAGGGTCGCCATTGGGAATAGCGATTCCAGTAGATCGTTATTCCTAATAGTGACCTCAGTTATAGTCCAAATATCTTTTGCACTTAGAAAATTTCTCTCTAATTGGCCTATAACTAGGGTCGCCATTGGGAATAGCGATTCCAATAGATTTTTATTCTCAATAGCGACCTCAGTTATAGTCCAAATATCTCTTGCTCTCTGGAAATTTCTCTCTAATTGGCCTATAACTAAGGTTGCCATTGGGAATAGTGATTCTAGTATATCTTTATTCCCAATAGCGATCTCAGTTATAGTCAAAAAATCTCTCTCTCTAAAAATTTCTCTCTATTTGGCCTATAACTAGGGTCACCATTGGGAATAACGATTCCAGTAGATCGTTATTCCCAATAGAGACCTCAGTTATAGTCCAAATATCTCTTGCTCTCTGGAAATTTCTCTCTAATTGGCATATAGCTAAGGTCTCTATTCCCAATAGTAGGGATGGCAAACGGGTCGGGTCGACCCGCGAACTGCTCGCGACCCGCCTGTTTAACCAAGCCAGCAAAACCCCGGTTCGAGTTCGGGTCGAACCCGTTAACGTTAACGGGTCGACCCGGGTCGATAAATTAGTGAATCCAACCCGTATAACCGGACCCGGTAACCCGCGAAAAATATCCCAACCCGCCCGCCAACCCATGGGTCGACCAACGGGCGTTCTGCATAAGGACTCCCTTGGTCAGTGATAGAGTAAAGAAGGAAGGATCATCAGTAGGGCAAAAGGCGAAGGGGAAAAGCGGAGAAGGAGAAGACCGAATAGGGAGTATCGACATAAAGAGCAGGCGGAGCATTCGACCCGAACGGGTTAAACGTTCGACCCACTCCGGGTTGACAGTTGACCCGCGGGTCGAACGGTCGCAAAACCGGCACTGTTCACCAGAGCCGTTGGCAATGGCTCTTCTAGCCATTTTTGGTGGTTTTTTGTGTTTTTTTTGTTTTTTGTTTATTTTAACCTTATAAATACCCCCAAAACTCAAACAAAAAATTCACACCTTACTCTCTTACCCTCTCTAATTATATTACTCAATTCATTTCAATTTCTGAACAATTGAACAAACAAAGTAGCAAGACATATACACGATCAAATTCCGATCATATCGAACTCAAAATTCAATAACGTTCTTCAAGCCTTCAACTCTCCTCCAACTCCAAGTGATCAAGTCTTCAACTCTTCTCCAAGTCCTCCTCAATTCTTCAATTCCGGATTTCTACTTCTACTTCTTTTCTTATTTTCACGGTTTTTTTAATATATGCGTATCCACGGTGAACGGTATCAAAATTTCATATCCCTTTTCTTCTATATTTTTTTTTGTAGTTATAATTTTTTGGTATCTTATTTGTTTATCGGTTTTTTGATCTTCTCTCTCTCAACCCTCTTGTTTTCTAGATTTTTTTTTGTAACTTATTGCTCCTACATTGTGTAGTTTTTATTTACATACACTACTACATATCAACATGTTTAGATCACGCGGTAGTGGTCGTAGCCAAAGTGGACAAGATTCCACCGGCACTTCCCGTAGGACACCAATTGTTCCACATATTGAGCCCGCCGAGGAGTACCATGATCCTCCTACCCAACAATGGGGTACACACAATGAGTTTGTAGGAGACATACAATTAGAATAAGAACAACAACAACAAGAAACCGAAACAACACAACCCCCTTAGTGGTAGGAAAACTAGAGGGGAAAGTAGTGATTAACATAAATTTTACGATTATATCCCGGATGAAGAAACACCGGGTATAGATTTGAAAGTTTGTAAAACATGTTCTAAGCAATACAAATGGAAGAGGGGTGAGGGCACAGGTACAATTAAGTGACACATCCTAAGTGTGCATAGAGATCTTCTTGTCGACCTACCCGGCCAACAAAAAATCCTTCCTAGGACCGGTCTAGTTGATAGCCACCCTTATGATCCCGTTCTTGTTCGTCGGGAAATGACCCGATTAGTAATAAAGAAAGAGTTACCATTTTCCTATCCCGAGAGTAGGGACTTGGAAAATTTTAATCAAACCGCCTTAAACCCTCATTTTAGAAGAATCCCTAGAAATATTTGCAAATCGGATTGTTTTAAAATGTACAATGAAATGAAGGTCGCTTTGATTGTAATTTTATGGAGTTTAACTTGTAGAGTTAGTTTAACTTCGGATTGTTGGACAGGTTGCAACAATATTCCAATGATGGGAATAACCTGTCGTTGGATTGACAATGATTGGATTCTTTAAAAAAGAATCATATTCCTTGCCGCGTTGCCCTATCCCCATAATGGCGTTGAAATAGCAAACCGTATTTTAGAAATTTGTGATGTTTTTCATATTCGTAATAAAATTATGTGTATTAATTTTGATAATGCATCTAACAACAATGCATCAATTAGTGTTTTAAAATTCGCATGAAATCCTCCATCTGACAATATTTTTCATGTTAGATATGCGTGTCATATTTTAAATTTATGTGTTCAAGATGCATTAAAAATAGCCGATCCATATATAGTTAAAATTAAAAATTGTGTACATTTTATTGCATTAAGAGGCATTGTATTTCAAGAATAGAAAAATTGGTGTAGGATTTCAAATGTACCTTTTAGAAAATTTCCAAAGGATGTTAAACACCGATGGAACTCTACTTTTGATTTACTACATGTTGTTACCGAATATAAAGCATGTATAAATAATTTTTGTATCGCAAAAAATATGCCAAATTTTGAAATGACCCCCCCCCCCCCCCCCCCCCGATTGGTATTTTGCCGAATCTTTGTTGAAATTTTTAGAACCTTTTAAAACCGCAACTTTAAAATTTTCAAAATCATATGAATCTACTTCTAGTAGCTTTTTTATTTCAATAGTTACTATGATGCAAACTTTAACGAAATGTTAAATGATGCTTTTGTTGGTGATATTGTGAAACCTGCATACAAAAAAATTTTGAAGTATTTTAATCCTCCTCCTATGTTATTTTGTATTGCTACCGTTATGGATCCTCGTATCAAATTAGAAGGTATGAAGAGTTTGATTGAAATATTTTTTGCATTACTTGGAGATGAAGAAACTGAAATTGATTGCGCCTCTTTTTTAGTTAAATTTGAATTTACATTAAATAATTTGTATGATTATTATGATAGATCTTTTATTTCTAGTAGTACAACTTCTGTAGTTAGTTCTTCTTCTGCTACTTCTAAAGGTAAGGGTAAGAGTAAATTTGATGATAGAACATTTAATTTACTTGCACAAATTCAATCCAAAAAACCTAGGACTAATCAACCAAATGAATTAAATTGGTATAACCAATAAGATTCTGAGTCTTCTGTTTCTTCACTAGATTTACAATGGTGAAAAGACCATGAACACACTTATAGTATTCTTAAATATATGGCTAAAGATCTACTAACTCCTCCTGTCTCTACAGTTGCTATTGAAAGTGCATTTTCTTCAAGTGGCAGGGTTCTAACTGATTACAGGAATCGCTTGAAGCCCCAATCGTTAGAGATGCTCGTTTGCACAGAAAACTGACTGAAGGCTGAAGATAGGACACAAGAAAAAGCATTATCTACGTCCACAAGTGGGAGCAACTCGCCGGAACAACAACAACAACAATAACAATAGCTACAATGAAGATAATTGTAAATAGATAAAAAATTGTATTAAATCTTTGCTTGTTATTTCAAATTAGGAAAATTGAAGTAAAATGAAATTTTATATAAGAAATTTTTTAGTGTATAAAAAAATTTTGTGAAATCTTTATTTCTTATTACAAATTGTGAAACTTGTATAACTTGAAATCATATGAATAATATATCATTTTTTTTGGCAATTTCACTATTTCAATCTTATTATTATTATTATTATTATAAAAAAATCTTATTATTATTATTACGATTTTATTTTTTATTATTAATTTTTTTAAAAGTAAAAAAAAAACAACCGTTCACTCTCTAACCGGGCCAACCCGCGATCCGACCCGGGTTAAACCCGAAAGGGTTCACGGGTTGGGCGGGTCGCGAATTCAGCTCTTCGACCCGGCCCGGCTCGGCCCGGTTAAGCCTCCGACCCGACCCGAACCCGCCCAAGTCAACCTTCAACCCGGGCGGGTTCGACCCGATCCGGCCCGGTCGACCTGAATGCCAACCCTACCCAATACCGACCTAAGTTGAAGTCCAAATCCTCCTGTATTCAGGCATTATCTCTCACAAATGGTTATATCAGTGTAATCGCTATTGGGATCAGCGACCATATATATATTAAGGTCGCTAATCTCAATAGAAACCTCTGTATAATACCTCATTTAAGAAAATACAACCACATAGCTGCTTCCCTGTTTACAACCACATATACACAATTATTTCCATACAAATGTGAGAAACACATTAAATAAATCTACATACATCCTCCACCAAAACGGAAGATTTTTCATTTCCATCATTGAATACATTCTTCACAAACAGGATGATAGTTCTTATAACATCATTGATACAACATTCAATAAACAACAAGAGAATACAACATGAAGGAAAAATATTTACACAAATTTGTGTGTCCGGACACTCCTTCACTTTCAGTGCTCGTACTTGTGGTGCTTCTAGGAAGCCGTGCACCACGTTTGAGTGCTCGCTGTCCTCGGCCACTTGTACTCGTCACTTGGTTTACCTCTTTCTGGACGTATTATATTTTAGCAAGTTAATGTATGAATAAATAATAAATAAAAAAATCGTATGCCAAATTTAAGTACTTGCGATGTGTTAGCACTACTGAAGGTTTGTTTACTTGGACAACGACGCTTGTTATGCCCTATTTTACTGCATTCCGAACAAGTTATCCCCGTGCCTGACCCATCTCTGACATCCTTGTCATTTCGAATGCGTTTAGTTCTAAGACGACCTTTCCTACATCTTCTAAGTGTGTCATCAGCCTTCAGTGTCGGTCCCCATTGGGTAGGCCAGTATGCTTGGTATTGAATTGGCTTGAACGTGGGCATCCAAGTGTGTAATAAGAGCTCGGTAGGATATAATGGATTGACATAAGGATGGTAATCGCCCGAGATGCATAAGCCTCCAGTGCATGAGAACATGGAATATAGTAAAGCTGAAATTTCTGATAAGTACATGTCCTTGTTCCCAAATCAACAGTATGAAAATTTCCACCTTTTTTATTATTGTTTTCAACTCTAGTACTAGTCCAAACTTGAAATACACCTGGATTATGGTGAAACATTATAGCCTCATGCAAGTTAGCTCTCTCATGTCGTATATCGAGAATTAGTTGTACACGTGTTGGCCAAATTTCACCATCACTTATAAGCTTTTGATCCCCTTGACTAAGTTCGATAAAGTAGCTATTAATACGGTAGAATATCATCTCCACAATAGCGGTAACGGGTAAGCTACGAACCCCCTTCAACACAGAATTAAACTTCACTAATATTTGTAGTCATCATCACATATTGACGTCCACCATCTGCCACAAGGATCCACTTCTTAATAGGTTTCTCCTTGAGCCAATTTGTTGCCTCTATTTTTACTGACTCAACATCTTTCATTCCTTTGGCTAGCTTTTTGGGTTGATTTTGACATAATACCACCTTCAACTTGTTCCTGAACTTCTTATTACCAAATTTGGTATAATAATTTGTAGTGAAATGCCGCAAGCAATAACGGTGATAAGCATGTGGCTCATTCCATGAGCCGTTTTCGAACTCCATGCAAGATAAAATCCCAGTGTGACGATTAGATATAATACATAACCCTTGACGGTCGGTGACATAGTATCGAATGCTACTCATGAACCAAGTCTAACTTTCTACACTCTCTCTGTCTACTAATGCAAACGCAAACGGAAATAGACGATCACTAGCTTCGGGTGCAACTGCTATCAATAAACAACGCTTATATTGTAACACCCCGAATTCCAAATAAGTCTGAATTCGAAGTTCCACAGGATCTTTACACTTCACTTCGTACAATTTTCAAGGAATTCAAAATTTTTATACAACAATGGTTACATCAATGTAGCGGAAGAAAAATACAACATAATACACAATTAAAATAATAGTTGAAACATTTCTTTAAACAACATTCTTTCTTTAGTCCTTTTATCCATTTTATCCTGCATAGAAACTGTGAGCACGTTAGTTGCATAAAACTGAAGCTAGGATATAATACATCAATTTTTCTTACTTGGAAAACACAAACTTGATCACAAACAAAGCTAAGGAGGGACTATCCTATTGATGTCGTGTGTGCTAGCGCACTTAGCCTTAATGCAGTTATTTATATTTCATGGAACTAATACACACTTGTTCGAACCTATGCATCCCACTCTACATCGATCCGAGGGCAATCCCTTAACCGTACTTCATCTTGTAGGGTTGAATCCCTCGTTATGAGTTTAACTACTACGGTAACTACGGTAAGTTCTTAGATGTTCTATGAGTAACGAGCCCATATCCACACAGTCTGGAGGGGGATCCCATGTCATGATATGACGCATCATGTAGACAACTTATAGACAATTCACCTCCGTCATGGGACGATGGCACTACATAGTCACCAAGCACCCCACAAGTGTCACCACGATCCCGATAATTCCGAAAATAGATTCACGTCATGACATGATGCATCATGTAGACAGTCTGTAAAACTCTCACACCGTGAATCCGAGGCCCTCATACTTGTGTTTTTCTCTTACTTTCATCACATATTCATTATAGTGTTGTCCTTAGATATTTCAATCATGAATAAATTAACACCATAGAGTTAGCATTTCCTCTACATCAGTCTTAAACATCAATTGATAACAAACGACCCATTCTTGGTCTTTTTCTACCACATTTATCTTCAAGAATTCATTCACGCCGGTGCAAGGATTTAGCTATACTCTAGATTTTAAATCTCTTTTCATGTTCAACAAGATTTGGATGTTTATACTCATAAATTCCATATCCATCATGATCTTTTTATTTTATTTTCCATGCACACTTGTGTATATTCAAACACAAATTTCATTTATTGACTTATTCAAATCTTCCGTGTCGAAATCTCATAATTTGATCTCTACACAAAAATCTTTACATTCAAAATTTCATCTTTCTTTAATTATAAAAAAAATCATATTTTAAGAAAAATTATTGAGTTCTTCATCCCATTGTTTTAATATAAAATGACTTCCAATTCTCACATAATAAGACAAAATATTGTGGAAATATTTTATATAAAGTCTAAATAATTTTAGAGGAATAATAGATTTTTTTCCAATTTTTTATACTCTTTAAAAACTCTTAAATAACAAAAAAAATCAAAACTTATTAAAAAGGGGGCCACCGAGTTTCGAACCCAAGACCTCCGCCTAGCTACAGTGACCAACTCAGAGCGCACCCGAAGACCAGAAAGCCCAATAGCAGCCAGGGATAAAAACTTGCTAAAATGCTTTAAGTATATATTGTACTATATTTTTAGAAAAATCGAAATTTAACAAAAAACAGAGCATCTTCAAGACTCAAACCGGTGAAGACATGCAATGTTCATAGCGCCCTGGCCTCACACCGAAAGCCAATACTCCCAAACCCGTCCTCTGTTATGAAGAGGAACCAAAATAACTTTTTACTTTCTGTTTGTTTGTAAATTTCCTTTACAAAATTTCAATTTCTCAATCAATTTGTATCTTTCAAATCAAAACTTCTTCCAGAATATTTTCTTTAAAAAAACAGTATAGCAGCAACTTTGTAAAACTCTTTTTTTTTTTGACATTGTAATAAGTTTTCTTTCCAATTTGTATTTAAAGAATATATTATTGACTTTGAAATAAAACTATGGTTCCTCCCCAAAAACACCAATATAAATTTCTTTATTTCAATAAAATACACATTTGTGGAACTATTTCCATATCTCTCTACTATACTAACATCTTAAAACTTTTTTCATACATATTGCATTAATTTGACTATTATGTGAACATTCTAACATGCAACAATTAAAAGATTTCTTTTCTCACAACCCACTAAATGTATGTTCTTATTCTCTTTTAATTCGACATGATTTCTAGCATTCAAATTTTTTTTTTTATCACATCATCACTACATAATTGAAATAACAACTTAGCCATTAAGAAAATAACATATATCAATATTCATTCATCTCAATCAATAAATAAGCCATTCACTAAGGAAAATTATCAAATTAGCATGGTTCATTAAAATAGATAAAAAAATATTGATATGCCACAAATGATAATTTTTAATTCACTAATCTCCAATCCTTTTTTAATTTTTAATTCTTTCCAATTTATATTGATCATCAAGATTTTTTTTTTTCTTCCTACTAGTCTCTTTAAGCAATCACATGGCAGATTTTTACTATTTACTCTACCATATTCATAAACTTAGCCTACTAACATGATATCTAGATTAGAAGTAGAGAAATTTCCCACCTCTTGAAGAACAAATTGAGAATTCTTAAAGACAAAAACTCTTCGAAAGCACGATTGCCTTCCCTTCTGCTTGATCCTAGCTGCGAGCCTTCTCCTCCAAGCTTGCCAAAACCGGATTCCTCTCCTCCTTGTACTAGCCAGTCTCCAATGCAAGAACACACACACACACTCAATCTTTTTCTCACACAATCTCTTCTCTTTCTCTTTAAAAATTCTATGGTGCAAAGGATAAAGAATGACAAGGAGCCTATTTATACACAACTCATGGTCAAATAAAGGGTTGATATGTGTTTGGATGAATGACTAAGATGCAATTGGGAGTTAGAAAAAATACCCATTAGCACATAACCACCTCTCCACTCCTCACTTACCCATGAATGGCCGGCCTACTCTCTCATCACCTTGCACGTGCATGTGTAATGCATGTGCCCCTTCATGCACACATATAATTATTTGTTCATCAGTTTGTTATACTAATTTGTTACATGACAAAGTCTACCATACAAGTTGTTTAATTAATAAATGAATTAATTAGTGAGCTAGTTAGGTGGGCTAATTCTATGGGCTTTTAATTAATTAATTAAATTTAATTTGGGTGGGCTAGAATTAGGTTATTAGGTCTAGGACTCTATAATAATTAATAAGAGGTTTTTAAAAGAAAAATGAAATATTTGTTCATGATATTAAGGCCAAATGCACAGATTAATTTGCACGTGCGAAACACGAAAAATCAAATGAAAAATTTATATTTAATTATATGAAAATTCAGTATGTTACATATATTTTCCATACAGGTGGGTTCTATCAATACTTATAACAGGTCTGCAGGACTTAAATCATTCGATAGATGCCGCAAATACCCAAAAAATTCTCTTGAATGTCTCATCGCTAGGACTGGATGGAACTTTATCCTATTTGACAAAAGTGTCAGGGTTTGATTCTTGTAGTGCCGATAAAAGTGAAGGCAACTTCGTATACGCTTCCTCAAACCCACCGAACAATCGCTCAATAGCTCTTTATTTTTCTCGCCAAGCCGTATTGTAAGATATCTTGTTATTGCATTCAAGCAATGCTATCTCAATAATTTCCTTTGGAGTTAATCCTATTTATGCCTTGACAACATTCAAAATCAAGTTTGAAACTAGTTTAGAATCTACTCTCCTGTGGTCTTGAGTCAATCTGGGATTGATACATGTATGATGCCCTTCTAGTTTCTTCACAATAAAATATGTCTATCCTGTTGGAATCATTGCACGAAATCTCCGCATACAACCCGGCTATGCAACGTCGGGAATTACTGCTTGCTCCTCAAATGTACATACCTTTGGCATCATTTTACATTTCATAGAATATATGGTTTTGTTCGACCTAACTATGATGAACTCTCGATGTTCCTTGATGGAAAACATGTTCACGACATGTACCACTTCATCGTTGGTTGAAAATTTATTTCCAACGTCTAATTGGTCTGTGCCAGATGATCCACAGGACTTTTTAGCAAAGTGATATACTATAGCATTGTTATCCCAGTCCACTAATTCAAATTCAAGAAAAGTGGTAGTCGCCTTTGACTCAATGGGACTGACGATTCGACATTTCGTTCCAACTCGTGAACATCATTAATGTCGTTAGGGTTATCATTTAATCATGTACATGCACATTTTCTTCAGTTTTACCGTCTTCTACATCTTCCACCTCTTCTTCAACTTCCTCATCTTCTAACAAGTTATTGTTAACAACGACATTTTCGAAGGATTGAATTATGTTTTCATTATCAATAAGATGACGTATCAAATTGGAAGGAGGTGACAAGCCGTGTTCTGGAGGATTGGGTGGTGTTGGAATTGTGAATATGTTATCATGTGTCAGAGACAATTCCATATACGACTGAATTGGATGATTGGGACTCAGCTCCGAGGCCATTACTTCGGGTACGGGAGATGACACACTACTGACATGTGGATGACCTATAAAAATCTTGATTTGTTGTATATATAACTCCAATGCAGACCAACTAGAGTTCGGATCAAGTGATCTTGCAATCATAGAAATAAGTGATCACCATTAACTATAGGCACCGACATGAAATATTGTCCTTCATCTTTTCCAGCTGCATACCTTTCTAGGATTTTCACAGTCCATTCACCTCTATCTCATTTAGTTAATTTGTAGACCTTCTCTACTATTTCTTGCTTTTTTGTCTTACGATATACCCAAAGTATTTCCTGTTCAACACCTATATGACAAGCTCCTACCTTTGGGTCTCGAACTATTTCTCCCCCATAATACAACCAAATAGAAATTTTATACTCCATACATATACATTAATAATTTAATTTTCGGTTCAATATACAATCATGACCATAACATAATTACAATAATATTAAGCAACGATCTATTCACAATTAAGAAAATCTACACCTTACCTATTTTAGTTCATGCATATTCTATAACCCTCTGTCTCTCTCTATACACATTCAATTTATACACCAAAATACACAAATATAAGCCCCGATAAACCGATATTCTCGCCATGAAACAAACTAAATTTTTTGGACATTTCAAAAAGGTGGAGTAGATGATACCTCACATGATGACCAATTATAATGGAGGGCACATTCGGGAGCAACGAGAGAGAATTTATTCCTCAAAGGTGGAGGGTCTAAGGTTATGCAAGTTAAGCTCGGATTTCAAAAACTATTTATTTTGGAGGAGGGTGGGGATGAGTGATAGTGATAGAGATTTCTTGAAATTTTGGGGGTTTTGAGATTTTTTTTAATTGGGGAGGTATTGGGGGTTAGAGTTATTGGGGTTTAGGGTTTCAGGGAGAAGAATATCGGGAAGATGAAATTAAAGTGAGGTGTAGAGAGAGAGAGAGAGTGAGAGCACGACCTTATTAGTGGTCGGGTCCCACTTGTGGTCCTTATTGGGAATAGCGACCATGGTTATACGAGGTCGTATTCCCAATAGCGACCTCAGTTAAGTTCTTATTTATAAATATTCCAAAGAAGAGAAGCTCTCTAAATTTCACCACGTGTGGAGAATACACTGCATTAGTGGTCGCTATTCCCATTAACGACTTAATTTAAACTAATGTCGCCAATAGGATTATCGACAGATAAAAAAAATTCTCATAAAATTGATAACAGAGGCCGTTATTCCCATTAGCGACTTCTAAAATGAAGAGACCGCTACTGGGAATAGCAGCTGCTGCTGACGTGGCACAGAGTAGCCCACAAGCACTAATAGTTTGGAAAGTGGTCCTCAAATGCAAATATTTTCAAAAAGTGGCCTAGTATGGCAAAAAAATCCAAAACTATATGGGGCTTCTACCAATTAACCAAATTAACTCCCTACTTCTTACCATTTGATAAAAATAAAATAATATTAATACTTGGGGCTTCTAACAATTAACCAAACTAACTCCCTACTTCTTACCATTTAATAAAAATAAAATAATATTAATACTTCTGTTTTTCTCCCATTCATCTGTAGAAATTTCACTCCCTAGCCTCCATAGGCAGCCTTGGAATGTATTTGTGGTGAAAGAAGAAACCAATTTCAACTTCAACAAATCCCTTGTATCGACATGAATCTGTACAACTAAAAAGAAAAATGAAAGACAATTTCTCCACATGAACCTTGGAAGGGGAACAACAACTGGAAACGGTTGCTAATACTCCATAGACTAAGGAGCAAAAGGAGGAATCCGCCCAATCCACCGTAAGCCTTTCCTCGTTTGAACCTTGCTAATAATAATAAAAGACCGAAGTCATTGTTGTACAAAAGAGGAAACCTTATAAAAACAAGCCGCATTTGGACATAATTACTCAATTATTTTCCTAAATCAAATTTCAAATGATTACATACTATTAATGAGGTGGATGTGATAATTTTGGTGTCACTAATTGTTGCTACTTTTTCGGTGTGGGAGCAAACAGATAGTGACTTAATAATGGATGAAAATTACTAAAAGTCAAACCTGTGCCTTGGCTGTTAAAAGACGTCAGATCTCCTGAGATTAAATCTGGATCGTTGATTGACCTCCTGTGATCTGAAATCGACGGTTGTTGATGCGGCCGATGGACCTGCAAAACGTCTGAAACACCGGGGGGTGGCCCCTGGCGACAGACCCTCCGATGCTCAAGCCAGAACCAGAAAAAGAGAGAGAGAGAGAGAGAGTAAAAATTTGAGAATTTTTGATTACCTGGAGACTGGGGAGGGGGAGGAGTATTTATAGGTCTGGGAGACATTCTAGAAGTCGAATCGTGACCGTCGGATCTTTCATGTTCCCCCCTGAAGAGATAAGATATCCCTGTGAGAGGATAAGAGATGAGACTCCTAGCCATCATGGGCTGGGTGTCTCTCTTAGTGGGCCTAGTCTGTCACTTTTTATGGGCTTGAGAGAAGCCCATATCTTGGGAGTGGGCCCAGGCCTGTATAATAGGCCTGTGATGGCTAATCTACCTATAGACGCTTTGAGATTTGTGCATGAATCGTACGGCTCTGATCTGCTACAATTTTTACCATCATCATAAGCCCCCCACTCCCGAAAGGCGATTTTCATGGCTTTCGGAAAGTAGTGCGTCTTATTTTTAGAATATGGCGAATAGTCTTAGCAGTCGGAGTGTTCGGAGATACCTGGAACTGATTTGTAGCTTTTGGAGGCAGTGAATAATTTTCCTAGATTTTTTCATATTTTCTTGGATTTTTCCGAATTTTTCGAAATTTTCTGGGAATTTTTCTATAGTTCTTCGAATTTCTCCGAATTTTATGGAATGCTCTACAATCTCAAAATCACTCTTTCGAATTTTAATTTTTTTTCCCGGATTTTTCATTATTTTTCAGAATTTAAATAATTATTTTAAAATTTTTTAATTGATTTTTCGAATTAAAAATGATTTTTAATTGATTTTCTGAATTTATCGAACCTAATACGCTTTTTAAAGTGATATGAGGCGGAGATCTGCGATGGGCTCGCGCGCTGACGAGATCTGGTAGTTGAGATGTTTTGATCAGGGGCAAAAATCCTGAAGCACTTGATCAAGAGCGGCGCGAAGATCTTGGAGATCCAACGGCTTCTGGTGCGTCTTCTCCACCCCTTAGCTCGGCCGACGAAATTGCCGAGCTATTCTCCGTCTCCTTCGATGCGTAGCTCGGCGACGATTGTAGTAGGTGAATGCGTAGTTCTGGATGCCGAGCTCTCGCCGAACCATCGAAACTTTGCCGCGGTGGAGCTATGGTGTGCTTTCCCCGAACTACAGAGTAGTGGGTTTCGCCGAACTATGGGGCTTTTGCATTCTCGCCGAGCTATGGTGGATTCTTCGCTTAGCTATGGCTCTCAGTATTCCTCCGAGCTATGGCTCCATGGTCTTTTTTCCGAGCTATGAACCTTCGAGCTCTGCTCTCGCGGAGCCTTGGTGATCGTGTAGCGCCCCGAATTTATAATATAATATCTTAGAAAATACGTGGCACAATCCCAGTATCAACTTCAATGTAATAGTACACATAGCCTAAAAACACGAATAATTTTATTCCAAACTTTTATTACGACAATCATTTACAAACACAGTGGAATACAAAACACCTTGAATTACAACATTCTCTTTACAACAGTTCTTTTTTACAAAATTTTACACAAAGCTCTATTCCATCAATTTATCTCCAAAACTATCTCAAGCATCCCAACCTCCAAACTCTAAGCAACAACCTGTAACACATGAGGCTAGAGATGATCCCTAACCCCCAAAACTAAAGGGGTCAGCCATAAATGATGTGAGTGACATAAAAACATACAATCATAATTAAATCATGAAACATAAAGTCATCACCAACATGTATTAACAACAAGGATAAATGAATGAGAAATAATAAAGATGTAAAGCATGAAAACATCATGGAATGAAAACAACAAGTGAAGCTAGACTAAGGGTCAAGTGTAAGAAAACTAGAAAATACAAGCATAAAACCAAGTCAAGAAAACACAATTCTATATGCTGACTCTCTAATGCATACTTGTCGGAGTCTATGCATTCCATAGTACATAGGTCCGGTGCAAGCCCTAAACGATCTCTACGACTTAGGGATAATCCCTCGTTATGCAACTAATCCTACTAAGGTGATGGAAACAAGATTCAGAATATTCCGCGAATAGGCGTCACCACCCCCGACGTGCAAACATCAAGTAAGATAACTCAAAACAATAACCGGAGAATCATCTCCCTGTCGTGTACCCCACGAATAGGCCTTTAAGACCCCCAACGTGCAGATACACCCGGTACCTACAAATGTACCCTGCCTGCTCCGTGATTAGGCCCGTAGACCCTCGACATGTGAACATATCTGGAGAATCATCTCTCTGCCGTATACCCCACGAATAGGCCTTTATGACCCCCAACGTGCAGATACACCCGGTACATACAAATGCACCCTGCCTGCTCCGCGAATCGGACCGTAGACCCACAACACGCGAACATATCCGGAGAATCATCTCCCTGCCGTGTACCCCACGAATAGACCTTTATGACCCCCAACGTGCAGATACACCCGGTACATACAAATGCACCCTGCCTGCTCCGTGAATAGGTCCGTTGACCCACAAAATGCGAACATATCCGGAGAATCATCTCCCTGCCGTGTACCCCACGAATAGGCCTTTATGACCCCCAACATGCAGATACACCCGATACATACAAATGCACCCTGCCTGCTCCGTGAATAGGCCCGTAGACCCACAACACACGAACATATCCAGAGAATCATCTCCCTGCCGTATACCCCAGAATAGGCCTTTATGACCCCAACGTGCAGATACACCCGGTACATACAAATGCACCCTGCCTGCTCCGTGAATAGGCCCGTAGACCCACAACACGCGAACATATCCGGAGAATCATCTCCCTGCCGTGTACCCCACGAATAGGCCTTTATGACCCCCAACGTGCAGATACACCTGGTACATACAAATGCACCCTGCCTGTCCTTAAGTAGGTTATTATTAAGACATCAAAAATCCCTATCTCTAGAGTTAGTGTACCCTGCCGGACTTCAACAATAACTAAACCAAAACACCTCAGGCCTAACTCAATAAATCTCAACTGCCGGTTCATAGGACTCCCACCCAACTCCTAGAGACCTCAATCAGGACCAAACTCACTAATCCATCGTCAAACTATCAAAGGAGAAATCTCTCCTCTCACCAAAACCCAACTCTTATAAATTTCCAACATCCAACTTCAACGATGAAGTATCTTGAAAACATATGTTCTATAGAAGAATAATATTTAGAATAGTAAGTTACAGATCCAAAACATTTAAAGAATTAGTCGTTTAAAGAACATCAAAATACCTTAGGAAAAGCATCAGAACCAGTCGACTGTCCAGAGGAAACTAACATCTTTAAGAAAATAAAATCTAAGTATCTACAGTCGACTGCAAAACTCACCAGTCGACTGTCCAGAGAGAAATCCAGTAATTTTCGAAAAATAAGTCTAAGTATAGTAGAAGTCGACTGCTAATAGTATAGGTCAACTGTCCAGAGAAAATTCCAATATTTCTTCAAGAAAATATTCTAAGTGTTGTAAGTCGACTTAAAAAGTCATAGGTCGACTTACCAGAGAGAAAAACTACGGTAACTTTAAAAGTAATCTGGGTTGTACCAGTCGACTGTAAAAGTCGTCAGTCGACTGTCCAGAATCTAATTTCAAGAAAACTAATATTCGTAGCAGCTGGGTCGTATCAGTCGGCTGAAAGGTCGTAACAGTCGACTGTCGGTCTACAGTCTGAAGAATTTAGGTCAAAATATGACAAAACTAGGGTTTTTAAGAATCGGTCATATATCAAAATAACTTTCTTTTATTTTCCAAATATTGTTGATACCAAAATAATTAGATTTAAACTTAGCATTTGAGAAATCCAAATTCAAACAACATATTTTACAAAAATCACAAATCCCCAATTTAAATCCTCATAACTCAAATCCTCAAAACATGGTCCTCTAAACCATTAATCATTCCTCAACCAAATCTCAACTATTCTCTATAGTTGATCCATGAACAAAACCAATTTATCCTCAACATGGTCAAGTTTTTTTTATCCAACTCACCAATAGTCCAAATTCTCATCTCTAATTTAATTTATGCATGGCATCTATCGAACTCATTCAAATCAACATTAATCCAACATTTTAAGAAAATATGACCTAAGCAGTAGCAGTCGACTGTTTCGACTCACCAGTCGACTGTTCACCACGAAAATCTAACATTATTAGTCCACTAACAGTTTATATTAGGTTCTCAATAGATCTAACATCATTCATATGCAGATATCCAGAGTTCTTCTCGGAGATCCAAATTTGCATCCATTCATACATATACATATTCATCATCCAATCAATCTAAACATTCATATTGTTCTCATATGACGTACACAAATCAAAGAGAAACAAACAAAACAACCAAACAATTATATCTCCTTATCTACAACATACACAAACAAAATAAAACAAAACAATGTCACTCACCTTAGGAATAAAGAGATCCAACAAGAAAGCCCCTCTTTGCAAAGAATCCAAGATCTCCTCTTCAATCACCAAGAAAATAAAAATATAATAAAACTTGTGTTGTGCAGTGAATGATGGCTACACACCCTCTTTTATACAGGCCAGAAATAAGGAATTAGGGTTTTAGAAATACATTTGCAAAATAGTCCTTCCAAAATATAACTTTACATATATAACATTTTCTTAGTTAAAATAGGTTAATTAAATCAAAACCAAATCAAATATTCTTATTACTGGGTTGTCCAGCAATCCAGCACAACCAAGTAAATAAGAAAAATACGGATTTACCACTCAGGGCGGCGATTTTGCACAAAAGCCCTCCCTTTTGTAATATTTGCAAACATATCATAAAATAATCATAAAAATCCAGAAAAATCAGAAATAATTTCTAATAATACATATTATATTTTCCAATCAAAATATTTGACTTTTACTTTCCAGAAAAATATTTGCACAAAATTCTACATGAATTCCATATTTGCAAAAACACCCTTTTTGTTTAAATCTTCACCAAATCGACTTTAAATAAAATCTAAATATATTTAAATTCAAATGATAACCATGGAGAACCAAAATATCAGTAAAAAAGAATTTTTATAATTTATTTAAGATCCAAACGACTTTTACATAAAAGCCCCTCCCTTTCGAGGTATTTATAAAAATAGTTTCTCTACTCAGAAAAATCCCAAATTTTAGAATATACTCCATTATAATTAGGAGAATTTACTAAAAATATAAAATTGATTATTTACACCAAAAATATTTGCACGTATTTCGCACGTGTAAAAGAGATAGATTTTCAGAAAATATTTATTAAATCTCCAGAAAATCATTTTAATTCGTTTTCAAATCTTTAAAATAATATTTGAAAATATGGGGTTCTACAGATCGAGCCACGGCCATGCTTCTTTGTCGAGCTGTCAAGGCTTTACCAAGCTATGGGAGTTCCCTTGCCGAGCTATGGTAGCTCATTTTTGCTGAGCTACGGTAGTTCTTCACTGAGCTATGATCCTCTTGAGGTTTCTCTGAGCTACGGAGCTCTTGCTTTTCGCCGAGCTATGGCGGTAGCGTGCATCGCCGAGCTGTGGAGATAGCGTGCCTCGCCAGGCTATGGAGATAGCGTGCCTCGCCGAGATATAGACTTAGGATTTTTTTAGAGTTTCGAAGATTTGGGTTCGAGCTCTGTTTCGAAGCTTCTAGGTTTCGAAGAAGCAGATTGTGATGGGGCTTGACTGAGCGTGATGGCGAAGCAGAGCTGCGGAGCATCTGGCATGGCGAGGGCTCGACATTGGAGTGAGGAGAAGTGGCGACTCGATGTGGCTCTTTGTCTGGGCTTTCGAAGAAGCATTTTCGAAGAGTTTTGGCGGGAGAATTCGACGAAGAAGAAGAAGGAGAAAGAGTAAGCGGAGAGGGTTGTGGGTTTGATGTACAGGGTTTGGATCCGCACCCGTTAACACCCTATACCCTTTCCTTCTGCCTTTCTTTTTGTTTTGCGAGTTTTGGATCGTGGATCCGACCCGTTTGGCTGCCACTTGGGTCTTGTTTGGTTGTTTGTGAGTGGTTTTGGGACAAAGTTGAACGTTCAAGTTTTCTGTTTGTACCCAGCAAGTTTGTAGAGAACTCTGCGGCGGAGTTGAATGCTGAGCTTGTCGTGGAGCTCGCTGTTTGATCCCAGCGAGTGTGGAGAGACAATTCTTTGACCGAGTCAATGTATGGCTCGCTGTTTGATCCTAGCAAATTTAGATGGAACTCAGTGGTAGAATTGAGTGCTGAGCTTGCTGTTTGGCCCCAGTAGATTTATAGGGGAAACTCCACGATTGAGTTGTGTGCTGAACTTGTTGTTTGTTCCCAACAAGCTTAGAGAGGAATCTATGAAGGAGCTGGATGTTGCACCTGATGTTTGCAACCAGCAAGCGTGTAGAGACAACTTTTTGATTGATTTGGTCCAGAAACTGCCGTTTAACCCCAGCGAGTTTGTAGGGGCAACTCATGGCTGAGTTGGCGTAGAGCTTGCTGTTTGGTCCCAGCGAGTTTGTGGAGACAACTCTTTGGTAGAATCGATGTAAAAAATACCGTTTGTTCCCGGCGAGTTTGGAGAGGACTTTAAGACAGAGTTGGATATTGCACATGCTGTTTACACCCAACAAGCGTGTAGGGACAACTCATTGATTGAGTTGGTTGTTGCGCCTACTGTTTGCGCCTAGCAAGTGTGTAGAGACAACTCTGAGATAGAGTTGATGTAGGAACGGCCGATTGGCCCTGGCAATGTTCGAGACAACTTTGAGATAGAGTTGATGTAGGAACGACTGTTTAACCCCGACGATGTTCGAGACAACTCTGTGGCTGAGTTGACATAGAACTTGTTGTTTGTTCCTAGCAAGTTTGGAGAGAACTCACTGGGAGAATTGAGTACTGAACTTGCTGTTTGCACCCAGCAAACGTGTAGGGTCAACTCGTTGATTGAGTTGATCCAGAAACTGCCGTTTGACCCCAGCGAGTTTGTAGGGAGAGCTGTGAGATGCACTTGAGCTTGAACTTGTTGTTTGGCCCCGGCAAGTTTTTAGTGGTGCTTGGGCAAAGACCAAGGCATTGGGCTCGTTGCATGGAGCCAACAAGTAGATGAAGGATCTCATTCGGAGAGCAGAATTTGAGCTTGTTGCTTAGAGCTAAAAAGTAGTGGATGGAATTCATGCGGCGAGCGGAGCGCTGAACTCGTTGTTGAAGGAGATCAAGCAAAAAGTAGAACATTGAACCCATTATCTGGAGCAAATGTGTTATGGGCGGAGCTCAAGCATAGAGCAAGGCGTCGAACTCGTTGTTTGGAGTAAACGAGCTATTTGGAGGAGCTTGAGTGAAGCCTAAGATATTAAACTCGCTATTTGGAGCTAACGAGCTATTTGGCGAAGCTTGAGCGAAGACCAAGGCATTGAACTCGTTGTTTGGAGCCAACGAGTCGTTGATGGAGCTCAAGCGGCAAGCGAGCACTGAACTCGTTGTTTGGAGCCAACGAGCTATTTTATGGAGCTTGAGCGAAGACCAAGGCATTGAACTCGTTGTTTAGAGCCAATATGCTATTTGGTGAAGCTTGAGCGAAGACCAAGGTGTGTTGAACCAAGGCGTTGAACTCATTGTTGGGAAGTAATAAGTTTTTGACGGAGCTCAAGTGGTAACCAGAGCATAGAACTTGCCGTTTGGAGTCAACGGGCTATTTGGTGAAGCTTGAGCGAAGACCAAGGCATTGAACTTGTTGTTGGGAGCCAACAAGTTGTTGGTGGAGCTCAAGCAAAGAGTAGAACACTTAACTCGTTGTTTGGATCCAACGAGCTATTGATGGAGCTCAAGCGGCAAGTGGAGCGCTGAACTTGTAGTTTGCAACCAACAAGTTGTTGACGGAGCTCAAGCAGCGAGCGGAGCGCTGAACTCGTTGTTTGGGACCAACGAGTTATTGATGAAGCTTAAGCGGCGAGCAGAGCACTGAACTCGTTGTTTAGGACAAACGAGTTGCTAATGGGGCTCAAGCAGCGAGCAGAGTGCTGAAATTTTTGTTTGGGACAAACGAGTTGTTGATGGGGCTCAAGCGGCGAGCGGAGCGCTGAATCCGTTGTTTGGGACAAACGAGTTGCTGATGGGGCTCAAGCAGCAAGCAGAGTGCTGAACTCGTTTTTTGGGGACCAACGAGCTGTTGATGTAGCCTGAGCATTTGGCAAGGCATTAAACTCGTTGTTTGGGACCAACGAGTTGTAGACGGAGCTCATGCAGAGAGCAGAGCATTGAACTCGTTGTTTGGGACAAACGAGTTGTTAATGAGGCTCAAGCGGAGAGCAAAGTGCTGAACTCGTTGATTGGGACAAACGAATTGTTTGGTAGAGCTTGAGCGAAGAGCGGAGATCGGGGTGTTGGACCCATTGCTCGATGTTTACGAGTGGTTGGCCGGAGGAACCTAAGTGGCATGCATCGCGCTGAACTCATTGTTAGAGAAGATGAGTTGTGGGTATTCTGATCTTCTTAATGTGGAAGTGAAGTCACTTTTGTTTATTCAGCATTGAGCTAATTCCATTCTTCTCTTTACTGACAAGTAGTTGCATGCTTCGAATGAGGTTCCCTGGGATACTGAGCTTGTCCTCCTTTGTGATACGCTACGCTTGACGGAGTTGTAATTCTCTCGTTTGCAAGGCATTTCAAGTGAGATGGAGTTGGAGCTTGCTCAAGTGAAGGTGGTCGGATAAATTTGGAGTTTGCTCGTCTAAGGAAGACTTCTCTTGAATATCATTATCAAGAGTTGAGGCGACCCTATGGAGCTGTTAGCTGGTAGGAGGTCGGCGAGGAGTGTTGTTTCTCTTGGGTAGAGCATCTCTCCAGTGTGTATAGCTGGAAGAACAGCTTTCATGACAGTTTTCTATATAGTGTTTGCAGGACTTTTGGTAGCGATTCCTAGACGTTAAACGTGGAATTATTGTAACTTTGTTGTTGTAATGAAACTTATAGTTTGTGGAATGAGAAGTCTTCTACATGCCAGTGTCTTTTCCTGTGATACATCGTCTTAGGGGTTGGCTAGTCGTATGAGCTGATTTTGGGAGAGTTAGACTTTGGACTAGCCATTTTGCCTTTGCAGACGTCTGTAGTGTTACTGGATCTGAAATATGAGTTGGTGAGAGTTCTGTGACTTGCGGGATTCATTTCACATGCTGATCCTTACTGTCATGGTTGATGTGTCATCGACGGGTTCTCTGTCACTAAATAACAGAGCCTCAAGTTTGTTGCGTATAGCTTAGAGAGCTGTCGACGGTATATGACGGAGTGTAGCATTGCTCCGTCTTAAAACCGACTAGTTGTAGGGACAACTCTGAAGGAGAGTTGTTTTCCAAACTTGCTATATGGGGCCTTTGACAGATTGTGAAAGTCACGAGTTGAACCCCAAGTTTGGCTTTTTAGAAGTGTTGCTAGGGTAACTTCGATCCATGATTTGGACCTACTAATTTGTTGTTGAGGAAATTTAACTAGTTGCAGGAACAGATTGAATGGCGAGTTGAACTCTGAACGTGTGTAATTATATGTTGCGAGAGTAACTCTGAACCATGAACATGGATTCCGAACTTATTAGTTTAAGTATTAACAGGTTGCAGGAGCAGCTCGAATGGTAAAGCGCACCCTGAACCTGCTTCTTTGCAAATTGACAGGGTCTCTTTTGAACCATGAACTGGACTCTGAACCGGTCGTCAAGGTGTTGATGGATTGCAGGAGCAGATCGAATAGCGAAGTGCACTGTAGAATTTGCGTTATTGCAAATTTTTTAGAGTCCCTGTCGAGCCATGGGTATGGACTCTGAACCCGTCTTACGGAGAGACTCGCAACGAGTGTTTGGTGCTGCTTAAGTGTTTAAGTGTGGCACTCAAATTTTTTTTTCCGAGCCTCCGAGGAAGCTCAGCTAGTTGCAGGAACAGATCGATCGGTGAGTTGTGTTCTAAAACTGCATGTTTGCATGCTGCAGCTCCCGAGTTCTGGATTCCGAACTTGCGTTGAGGAAAGCTTGTAACGAGTGCCTAGCACCGCTTTAAATGTAAGTTGGGCATGTAGCTCATTGTTTGCCTTGATGAATTAATAGGTTGTAGGAGCAGATCGAATGGCGAAGCACTCTGAACTTGTTTCATTATAAATTATTGTAATAACTTTGCACTATGGAAGTGGGTTCCGAACCTGTCTTGTAGGAAGTTTTTAACGATTTTTTGGTGCCGTTTTTATGTACAAGTTTGGAACCAACCTCGTTGTACTTCTCAAGGTGTTCTACTTTCCAAGTCCCTGCTGATATCTCCCTGCCCCTCGGGTCTTCAAGTTGATGAACCATCAGGCGAGCAACTTGGTAGACCATGCCTGGACATGCCTATTTTGGAGGGAGCCCCCCATTGTTTTGCATAGAGAAAGGGAAATCTTCTGATGTACAATTGTGTTTAGGCAAGATTATTTGTCTCCGTTGAATAAGTGGAGTGGCTTCGGACGAGGAATTCATGTTTATTATTGTATCATGATGAGAACTAGTTTGGATCTGGCGAGAGATGGTGTGGTAGGTTTGGAAGTTCTTGGTAGAGTTGGTTATGGTAGAGGCTTCAAGCTCATTTACAGTTTTGGAGTTATTGTGACTGTTTTCTGGCAGTAGCTCTATGGCATCGAGGGGGAGAATGGAGCCCCCCATTGTAACGGTGTAGCGTGCTCGTGTGGCCTGTTGGCTTCCTACAGCTTGGCCTACGCTAGCTGTTGTTGGGAACTTCATTTTCATGTGAAATGCGGAGGCAATTGCATGAAATGCCATTAGGCCGGGACGGCCGAATATAGCATTGTATGCAGCTTTGACATTGACTACCATAGAATCCATTGTTTTTGTTCAAATAGCGGGGGCTTTCTCTGCTGTTACGTCGATTGCGACAATTCCCTTTACTTGGACAAGTGCACCTAACCGGCTGGCTTGAGTTGGTCTCTAGAGAGCTTGAGAGCTTCGAATGTTTCCATAAGGTGGATGTTTACTGAGCTGCGATTGTCCACCAGGATGCGGCGTACCTTATGATTTAGCATGCGAAGGTTTATGACCAATGCGTCGCAATAAGGTGTTTGGACGCCTTTTAAGTCCTTGTTGAAGAAAGATATCGGAGCCCCGGTGCATTTGGTAGGCAGAGTGCTATCTATGGAGTTGACTTTGCTGAAGAAAGATTTTGCGGAAGGAGTTGGAATCTCCCTCCATCGGGTCTTCATGAATGGAGTGGATGACGATCATGTGTTCAGAGTCTTGCAACTCGCATGGCCTCTGCTGACGCTTATTAGCCTCCCGAGATGGAGGATTTTCAACGTTGTTGTCTTTCTGAACGAAGTTGGAGAGACAGCCCCTGTGAAGCAGGGTTTTCGGTTCTTCATTAAGGGCTCGACAGTTGTAAGTAGTGTGTCTATGATCTCTATGAAATGTGTACCACTTGTTTCTGTCTTTTCTTCTGATAGACGTTGACATCGTGGGGGAGGGCAGATTATTCCGTCTTTCTTCATGTACACGAAGATGGCTGATACGCTCGCATTGAGAGAAGTGAACTTGTCAAAGTGTGGAGCTAGAGTTGGACGGTGTGAACTTACACCGTTTTTCTGAAACTACCTGAGTTCTTTCTCACTTGTGTTCTTCTGTTTGTTCCCGGAAGATGAATCGTTCTTACCTTGAGGATAGAGAGCTTCCTCGACCCTGATATACTTGTCACTCCTTTTTAGGAGCGCAGTGAAACTTTTCGGTGGCTTTTGGCGAGGAAGGCTTTCAGGTCTTTGTTAGCGATGTTTTGGCGAAAGAACTGCAGTTGCCACTGAAGTGTTCAAAGCGTAAATTGACCTTGCTTCAGTTGTAAAATGCTTGACGAAGTCTTGCGGCGAAAGAGCTGCAGTTGTGACTGAAGTGTTCAAGGCGTAAATTGACCTTGCTTCAGTTGTAAAATGCTTGACGAAATCCTTTAGCAGTTCTCCATCTTTTTGCTTCAGTTCTAGTAGGGAGACACTGGTATTTTCAACTCTCTGACTAGTAACGAAGTGTGCAATGGAGATTTCCTCGAGCTGATCGATGGAAAACATGGATTCGGGTTTCAGACCTGAATACCATTCCCTAACTGATCATTTCAGTATAGCGGGAAATGTCCGACACATGTGTGCATCGGTGGCGTTATAAAACATCATAAGTATTTTAAAGTTATCGACATGGTCCGTCGGGTCTGATTCCCCGTTGTAGGATCCGAATTGAGGAGCTTTGAAGCTTCTTGGAACGGGTGCATCAAGGATGGTTTTGCTGAAGGAACGTCGATTAGGGCGGTAGGCCCTGTTGAACCAGTTTCTCTCATTCTTCATCTGTTCTAGGCAGTCTTCTACTTCTTGGACACGGCAAAGGACTTGGTCATCCTTCTCTTGGGATCCGGTTGAAGCATTGTGGATTGAGATGCAGTCGTACCGAGGATGTTGTTCAGGACGGTTTTGACAAGAGCCCCCCGGTGCCTCTCTGTTGGAAGGAGCGTGATTAAGCTGTCGGGGTGACTGTTGAGGAGGAATCTGATCTTCCATAGGAGGAGCTAGTTGACGAAGAGAGACAGTGCGACGGCTGGAGGTCACCCCTTTACCTCTTAGTCTTTGTGGCAGGGCAATAAGTCTTACTTGTGTAGTTTTCCACTGATGGCGCCAATCTGTTGCTATTTTTTTCGGTGTGGGAGCAAATAGATAGTGACTTAATAATGGATGGAAACTACTAAAAGTAAAACCTGTGACTTGGCCATTAAAAGATGTTAGAGCCCCTGAGATTGAATCTGGATCATTAATTGACCTCCTGTGATATGAAATCGACGGTTGTTGATGCGGCCGATGGATCTACAAAATGTCTGAAACACCGGGGGTTGGCCCCCGACGACAGACCTTCCCACTCTCAAGTCAGAACTAGAAAGAGAGATAGAGAGTAAAAACTGGAGAATTATTGATTACCTAGAGACAGAGGAGGGGGAGAAGTATTTATAGGCATGGGAGACATTCTAGAAGCCGAATCGGGACCGTCGGATCTTTCATGTCTCCCCCCTGAAGAGATAAGATATCCCTGTGAGAGGATAAAAGATGAGACTCTTAGCCATCATGGGCTGGGTGTCTCTCTTAGTGGGCCTAGTCTGTCACTTTATATGGGCTTGAGAGTGGGCTCAGGCCTGTATAATAGGCCTATGATGGATGATCTGCCTGTAGATACTTTGAGATCCATGCAGAGATTGTATGGCCATGATCTGCTGCAATTTTTACCATCATCACTAATGTACTAATTGCCTGCAGAACAAGTTTGACATCAAACAGGTATCTATAAGTATTATTTACTAATAAATAAATTTTATTAGTGAAAAAGTATCTGATTCTAAGTTTAGTACTCAAAACTACTTGAAAGCGATTTTAAAGTTCCAACAGATTATACACAAGAATAAGCAATAGATATAGTTTAATTGCATGATGAATAGAGAAGCAACAGAAAATGATGATGAAGACACAGAGAAATTTTAAAAAATAAAGTAAGAATTTATCACCTGTAATACCCTAGATATACATAGTCTCATATTGATTGGGAAGTGGGGTATGAGATATTATATATTAGATTATCAAAGATCCAAGAGCACCTACTAAGTTATAGAGCTTTTGGTGTCAGAGTTGACTTTTGACACCACTGATGGTGCCACAGCGGATGTACACACTGATATGGGCCATGGACAGTACGCTGACAGTAAGGCCAATCAGTACAATGAAAAGTTCAGGGTAGTGGCGTCCATATAGATCACATCGGCTAGAAGGAAGATCTTGGATTGGATGTGGGTCTTAGGGTTAGCGAGGAACCTAAGTTCAAAGGAAGTGTGATTAAGAAGAAGAAGAAGAAGAAGAAGAAGAAGAAGATGATGATGATGATGATGATGATGATGATGATGAAAACGATTCAGAAAAGGGAAAAAAAGAAAAGGATTTAGAGGATACTGGGCTGGGACCTGGGATAGGGAAAGGGTAGAGTCGGGATACTATATAGTGAAGAATTACAAAAATTAGAAGATATTATTGGTGCATTAGAGGGGGTGAGAGAGGATCCATGTATCTCAAATAGTGTAGGTGAGAAGTGGGAAAAACATGTGATAGCATTGGCAGGTGGATGAGAGAGACAAGCAGAGGAAGGGGACAAAGAGCAAAGCATCGAGTGTAGGGTGAGGGGAGCAGTGGAGACAACAAGGACGAGCAAGAGGCAAATTGATAGATGGAAGAGAACTTGTGAAAAGGAACTCATCAAATTGGGGATCCTAAGTCCAAATGAGGGGTGAAGAAGAAGAAGAAGAAGAAGAAGAAGAAGAAGAAGAAGAAGAAGAAGAAGAAGAAGAAAGTGATTCAGAAGAGGGAAAAGAAGAAAAAGACTTGGAGGATACTGGGCTGGAACCTGGGACAGGGAAAGGGGAGAGTTGGGATACTATATAGTGATGAATTAAAAAGAGTAGAAGATATATTGATGCGTTAAAGGGGGTGAGAGAGGATCCACGTATCTCAAATAGTGAAAGTGAGAAGAGGAAAAAACATGTGATAGCGTTGTTAGCTGGAGGAGAGAGACAAGCAGAGGTAGGGAATAAAAAGCAGAGCATCGAGTGTAGGGTGAGGGGAGGAGTGTAGACAACAAGGACCAGCAAGCGGCAGATTGATATATGGAAGGGCATTCGTGAAGAGGACCTCATCAAATTGACTGCGAAGGAAAAAGAACCAGTCTCAGTTTGTGGAGGTATGTTTCAAGAAAATTTGTCCAGTTTGAATTATATTTTAGATAATATGCTTCGTTATTGTGCGAGTTTCTTGGGTTTAGCCATGATTTACACTAGAGCAGAGCAACTAGATAGGGTGAATGCTCTTAGGGGAGAAGTTAGTAGACTGGGTCTCTCCCTTCTAGGTTGCTAGTGTAGTAGTTGATAGATTTCCCGTTAATTTTTTCCATGTTATACATCTATTAGAATGTTATAGGAATGCGACTACGTATTAAGGGTAGACTTATCAATGACACAATAGAGAAGAATAAACCTTCGATTTTTGTGTTACATGAAATTAGGGTCGAGAATCCTAAGGAGGAGGATTTTGAATGTCTTAAATCGCTACAGTCATTTGAGTGGCGATTCAGATCGGCTATTGGTCAGGCGGGGGGATAGCATTAGGAGTGGACTCTTACGTCTTTGAGATTGTGGATGAGTTTGTTGGGGACTTCTCAGTCATGATTAGAATTAGACGGAGAAACAATGGTTAGGAACATATGGTGTCTTCTGTATGTGGACCATATAACTCTAGACTTCATTCGGAGTTTTGGTTAGAATTAAGAAAGATCTAGAATAGGTAGGAAGGCTTGTGGGTTGTTATAGGTGACTTCAACATAACTATATTTCAGTATGAACACAAAGGGAGGGGTGCTAGCCTTCTTGAGAGGAATGAGTTCAACCATACAGTTAATGATGTATAACTCATGCAGATTCAAACTAGGGATAGAAGATTTACATAGAAAAATATGCAACCAAATCTGATTCTCGCCAAATTGGATAGGATCCTAGTGTCCTGAGTGGGAGGACCTCTTTCCACTAGCCTCAATTAGGACAACTGCGAGATACATTTCAGACCATATCCCCTTAATTCTAGTATGGCTATACAGAAGAGTCAAACTGCATCATTTTCTCTTTGAGAAGGCTTGACTCTAAATGAGTGTCTTAAGGGCAGTCATAGAAAAGTCTTGGGGTGCACCGATTGCCGAGTTAGTTGCAATTACTAGACTGATCTTTAAGATTAGAAAGTTGCACAAATGTCTCAAAGGTTGTGCGAAGCAAGAGAGCTTAGGATTCAAATACAGGAGCTGGAAATCATTGAGGAAGACAGGGATTTAGAGGGTCTAGAATATGAGGAGTTAACAAACAATAGAGGAGAGTTATACTGCATTGGGGAGATGGAGGAATATTATTGGAGACAGAGGTCAAGAGTGAAATATCTTAAGAAAGGAGATGCCAATATGACATTCTTCCATAAGGTGGCTAGAAGAAGAAACAACCACATTTCAGGATTATATGTAGGGGAGAATTGGACAGATGATGAAATACATATTAGGCACTAGGTAGATGCAAATTTCAGGGAATTATTGGGAAATAGGAAGACCCATAGGTGCAAACTAACCCCCGTTATGTGGATCGAATCTAGAATTGATGGAGGTGAGGATCTGGAAGAAATGTTTTCAAAAGAGGAGGTACTACATGCTATCAAGAAGTTGGAATAAGATAAAGCTCCGGAACCATATCGATTCCCCATATTTTTTATAAACTATATTGGAATATTATCAATATTGACTTGTTAAATATTTTCAAAGAATTTTATCATGGTGTAACGGAGGTTAATAGATTAAATTACGCAAACATTATTTTGATCCCTAAGAAAGCAGATATTCTGAGGGTGTTGGACCTTAGATCGATTAGCCTCCTGAATGGTTCCTTTAAGATTATAACCAATGTATTATCCAATAGATTGTCTCCTAATCTAACGGACATCATAGGAGAGTCACAAAGTGGTTTCTTTAAGGGGAGGAACATCATGGATAGTATCACATCGGCACTGAAATAGTGTTCAGAGGACATAAGGTTAACATTGATGAGTTTTTACTAAAGCTGATTGCGAAAGGCATATGAAATGGTAGAGGGGATAGCTTAGATGAAGCTCTTTAACTTAAAGGGTGGGCCCAAATGGAGAATGTGGGTTAGGAAATGTATTAGAGATGAGAATGTTCAGGTAAATGGGGAATACAGACGAGAAATTAGGTGTCGTAAAGGGCTGAGACAAGGGGATCCTCTTTTCCCGTTTCTCTTTACCCATGTGGCAGATGGACTAGAATATATGATAAATAAAGATAGAGAGGATATAATCAAGGTTCTAGAAATTAGAATACGAGACCAACTGTCTATACAACAATATGTGGACGATGCCCTGGTGTTTGGAGCAAAAAACAAGAAAGAGATTATATCAGTCAGGTTGAGATATTTTGAGGCTTGGCAGGATTATCAGTTAACCGACCCAAGAGCTGTGTGATTTCATTAGGTGACGAGCTAACCATTCCAATAAAGACGATTATGATTTGGATGGGATGTGAAAGAGGTGAGTTCCCATTAAAGTACCTAGGTGTTGCCGCTGGATCTGGTGTGGGAGCAATAGAAAGAATTTGTAGGTTCCTAGGAACTCGAACAGGCCGAATCCTACTTCTTCATTGTTGAAGTTGACTCCTTGGTGTTCCCGCGGACCTGTACAAATGTTCGAAACATCCGGATGGATCCCGGCGATGAACCATCCGACGCTCTTGTCAATACCAGAAAAAGTAAAGGGAAAGAGTTTGAGTGCACAAAGAGTGATCACCTGTGATAGTAGGAGGTAGAGGGTGTTTATAGTCGCTGTCGGGATCTTCTTCAGGATCAGGATGGATCCCTACTTCCTGGTGTGGCTAGATAGGGGTGGTTATAACCACCTCCTCAGGATAAGGACGAGCCAAGATTTCATCCATTCCTGTTGAACTGGTCCCTAATGGGTTGAGACCCGTTCTCAGCTGAACAGACCTGTTCATGGGTTAGCGGGTCCAAGAGGAGAGACCTGGTTCCCAATTCGGACCAGTCTGTAGGTGAAATTACCATCTTGCCCCTGTAACTTTAAGATTCGTGTCCACTTTGAACGATTCTGATTTAACCCCATTTTTAGCCATATCACTAGGCATTCCCATTATACCAGGTAATATGCGACATTTTGATTGGATACCTTTAGTGGAGAAGGTGAAAGGTGATTGGCATGATGGAAAGCGAGATTTCTAGGGGGGGGAATCACGCTGATTAATTCGTTGTTATGTGGCCAAACTACATACTTAATGTATATATATATAAGTTGCCAGGATGGGTCACCAATAGAATCCATAGGTGCAGGAGATAGTTCCTGTGGAAAGGAGTGAATGAAGAAAGCAAAGGGTTTGATTTGGTAAAGTGGGGAAAGGTTTGTAAGAAGAAGAATTTCGGGAGTGTAGGAATTATGGATCGGAGAGATATGAACAGAGCGCTCCTTAGTAAGCGGTGTTGGAAATACGAAGACGGCACGACATGTGGTGGTGTAAATCATTTATATTATACCGTAGATGGAAGAAATTCATATACGGGGGGCGAACCAAGCAGGGGAAGGCTTCTTATCGATGGAAAAGGGTGGCAAATGTGGAAAAAATGTTCCACGTCAACACCAGATGTGAGCACGGGAATAGGAAAAATACAAGGTTCTGGACGGATATGTGGTGTGGTAATAACACCTACAATCACTCTACCAACAACTGGATAGTAAGACACATAGTGAGGACGCCCTTATGGCAGATGTGTGGAATCAGGAACGACTGAGATTGGAATTTGGAGCACAACCATCCTAGAAAAGCTACGAACAACTTCAGGCACTAAAAAGCTTAGTAGCGGAATGCTGGCATGGTAATATTGGAGAAGAAGATGTGCAGAATTGGAACTTAGAGTCTCATGATGCCTTCTCGGTGAAAACCGATGCATAGATGGTTCAACAACAATGGACTACGAAGCTTAGAGGTGAAAATGATATGGAAGTGCCATGCTCCCTCGAAATTTAGGGCATTCTTATGGTTGGTGACGAACAACGCTGTCCTTTTCAAAGAAAATCTTATGAAGCATAATATACCAGTGGGGATGAAATGCTATAGGTGTGATCTAGGAACGGAGGACACATCATACATTTTTTTCAATTTCCCTAAGGCCAAACTAGCGTGGGAGATAGTGTGTATGGGGTTTGGACTTATGGAGTGTTCTACTGCAAGTATAGACCTATGGGACCTTGGAGAGCAAGGGTGATTAGGAAAAAAAAGAGTAGCGTGGGATGTTTCTGTAATTGCTACGATGTAGATCCTATGGATAGATCGAAATAACTCTTGTTTTTGTAATCATAATTGTATATTTTCTGTCATGATGCATAAACTTTTTGCTCTCATTGATGTGTGAGAAGGACAAGTAGGGGCTAGGAAGAGGCTTTGCATGGAGGAAACTGAGTAGTTCTGGTCAAAGGTAGGGGACTACGGAGCAATTACAAGAACTCCTCTTCCTTTAGGCTGGAGGATAAACTTGGTGGAGAGCTCGGTGTTAGCTCATTATCATGGTTATTTTAGGCTTTTTTTATGTTGTAGTAATTTATGTAGTAGGATTTTGGAAGGATTTTGGGATGTATTATATTCTACTATGTTTTTATTTTGTTTCGTTAACTCTTCATTAATGAAACTGGTGATTGGTAAAAAAAAAACTCGCTATTTATAATGATTGCTTGTATGTGCCCTGATTACCCCAGTTAGCTTCAAATGAGTTCATATCATGCGGATGAAAAGATGGGAGACAACCACTCACAAGAAAGCAATATTCCTTGCTGCATCAATTATATATTTTTGTTGATTCAAAACTTATCAAAAATAAATAAGTCTTTAAGGCTACATATGAGAACAGAGTTAAGTTAAGTTAGAATAACTGGAGTAATCTCACTTAACTTTACATAACTCTTGACATGTTTGGAACTCATTTTGGAGTAAAGATAATTGTAGACTGCAGTTATCTTCCCAAATGTTAAGATAATTAACTACAGTTTTCTAAATTCAACTCTTGTCTAATTCTTAACTATGGAGATAAATTTAAGTTGGAGGTAAAGGTATAGTAACCTAGTATATCTTTGGTTATCTTAACTATGTTTCCAAACATGAGGTGTCCTCATTTCTGAAGAAAGATTCACATTGTGTAGAAGAGTTTTGCCGTATTAGCCTCCTAAACTGTTCTGCAAAGATTATCACCAAGATACTGGCCAATCGACTGGAGGAATCATGGATAGATTGGTTAGAAAGGAGAAAAGTGACATTATTTAAGGAAGACGCATCCTAGATTGTGTTGCAATAGAGGAAGAATTCATTCACCATTGTCATGTGTCCAACACTAGCATTTACCTTCTTAAACAGAACTTTGAGAAAGCATATAACTCCGTAGAATGGGCTAGTTTTTTCGAAATGCTTAGTAGAAGGGGTTTTGGTGAGAGGTCGATCAATTGGCCTCTTTAATGCCTTACTACTAGTAAAACGTCAATCCTACTCAATGGACAACTAGGTTAACCCTTATGCTGCAGACAAGGCTCCATCAAAGGGATCCTCTGTCACCACAACTTTTTACCATGGTTGCGAATGTCCTAAAAGTCATGTTGGACAATTATAAAGCACATGATGGATTCCAGCCCACAGGTAGGAGCAAGAAAAAGGAAGGGTGTACAATTCTCCAATATATACGATAATGATACCCTACTTTTCGGAAATGGGATCTCCGAGGGAACCTTGCGTTCAAAGCCCTCTACTATTTTGAGGCTTGGACTGGCCTACATGTCAACTTGTCACACCCCGCTTCCCATTATACGGGAACACATGCACGTAACTGAGGCCCAGCGAATGATATAAGTATATCAACTCATATTATCCATAAGCTGTACAATGCCAGTAAGCTCAACAACACAATAATAATCACAGGAACAAGAATATAATGCAATAACAGATATCTGAAATACAAGAACTTACAGAATAGCCAGAGAATATACAATGCAATAACAGTTCGCTAAGATCTTCAGTATCCCATCGTTGTACCTGTATAACATATACTCAAAAGAAAGATAGATGATACCCGTTAGAGCAAGCTTCGGACGAGTAGTAGCAATTAGTGAAGGAAGTAAAGGACTATATAACAAGAACAGAAATTGGAATGACATCGGAGTCAATAAATGATAAACGATAACAAGATCAAAATTCAATAATCAATGGTACGATGGTCGATAAATAATAGTCAATAATCAATAAACAATAGTCAATAACAAAAACAATATTCGATAGTCAATGACCGATAAAAAAATAGCCGATAAACAATGCTCAATAATCAATAATCAATAGTCGTTGAACAATAATCAGTAAACAATAAATCAATAATCGATGTTCAATGTCAATCTTTAGGTTATCCATCTTTTATCAATCCTAGCGAATGCACACATTCCTGCGTCCCATACCACAGGTTTGGGTGCATACAATCAAGTGAACGCTTAGACTATAATGGTGAATTCTAAAGGGTCCTGTACTCGGATTTTGCAATATCAATGACCAATGACCAATGGCCGATGACCGATGACTGATGATTAATATACGATAAATCAGGATACTGGAGTCAGTAATCCACAATCAGTCGATAAAAAAATAACATGTAAATACGGGAAACACGGGCCCCCTTCTAAGTACACTCTCCTATATTATCCACTACTTTCCCTCATTACCCCGACTTGTTATACTTTTTACAATAATTAAACATGAACATGCAACAATGAGAATGGATATCAGGACAGGATCAAGAAAGTGGCACGGGCTATGCAATGCATGATATGCAAGTTCAATTAACTAAATGCATGAATAAATATATTTACAATCAAGGACATGAAGTTAAAATTCTGGACAACAACACATTGTTGTGCAAAAATCCACTTTCTCGTTGTTACAGGAATGCGAACCAGGTACCGTTAAAGGTTCCAGAAAGTAGACTTCATCTCGGTTCCAACGCATTTCACAAGATACAATATAGTTACATTAACTTGGCCGATCAATCAATTCTTTACAGGTTTCGTGCACAGTCTCGGTTCTGAAAATTATAACATGTTAGTACTAAAACAGTGATAACTTACAATCTGTAAATCGGATTGAGAATCTGTAAGATGTTCTAGAAACTAGACACAGTGTGCTACAATTTCTTTGTACAAGGTTTTAAGTTTTGATATCAGTAATTAGGTCAATACCTCAGTATGAAGTCAAACAATTGACAAGGCAGCAAGGTTAAATGTTCCTAATAAAATAAATTAACGTTTCAAGAATTTAATCAATAAAATGGAACGATAAGAAGACTATGAATCAAAAACATGGTACAATTAAGAAAATAATGGAGTTCAATTAGATGCGATATTCAATTCGATTACTACTTGCCGGATTTTAAAGAGTGTTTTCTTAAACTAGAATAATAAAAATAAGTTCAAGAGACACTTTCCTGTTAGATGAAGACTTCAAACGTAAAAGAATAACGAAAACGAGAGTCCCAGCGGCAAAACACGGCAGAGACACGTGCAAAACGTGCACACGACGGGGCAACGAGAGCACGAGAACAACAACACAAGAGACAGTGGCAACAACAGCGGGAGCAATCGCGACACCACAAGGCAGCGAGAACCACAGTAGGAGACAGCGACGCAAGAAAGAACAAAAACGACAACAGAAAGTGGCGATAACAGCAAACACTAAGAATGGCAGCACGCAGCAGCACGTACAACGCATGGCAAGAAGAGTAGCAGCAGCCACAGTGAGAGAGGCGGCGGCTACAACAGCGGCAGCAAGGCGGCGAGCTTCAGGTTGGTTGTGGGTTGTCGTGCACGCGGCTGCAGGCGTCGACGGGCAGTGAAGAAGCAGCACCGGGGTCGGCTATGGCGGCAGGCAGGGGAGTAGGTAGTTGCTGGAAGGAGGAGGAGAGCGGGTGAAGGTGCTCGGGGTGAGGAAGACGGTAGGAGGAGCAGTTGCGATAGGAGGAGCAGTGGGTGCTCAAAGCAGTGATGAAGAGAAGGTCACATCAATGGTGGGAAATGCCAGGGATGGCTGCGGTGGTGGTGTCGACAGTGGGGCGAGGCTGTCGTGGGATGCGGAGCAGTCATCGGTGGTAGCGAAGCGACTGCAGAGGTGAAGATGGCGATGAGGATCGATGGGTTCTGGGGTGCAATGACGAGGTCAAGGATGAGCGGGGTCGATGGCAATGGGGTGAAGATGGCATTTCTTGGTGGTTGTCGATGGTTGGGTGGCAGGCTGGCTGTAACCCCTGTTTTCCCAAAAAAGTATTTTAGTGTATTTTCTCTATTTAAAAACTTTTCGCAAATTATTTTTTTCGGTTTTCAAATTCTTTTGTCGAATTGTACTATTGGATCTCCTATTAAAATATATTTTCGATCAATAATTGTATTTGTAACTATTTCCATGATTTTTATATTGTAACACAATTCTTATTATTGTTATTATTATTGTTTTATTATTATTATTATTATTATTAATATTTCTATCAAAACCTAATTGTATATTTTTAATTGGTTATTGTGTTTCCCTAATACCCAAAATGTATTTGTATTTTATTGGATTTCTTTTATTAAAAACCCCTATACCCATTTTAAATAAACCCAAACCCGTTTACCTATTTAAATACCCAATTACTCCACCCTGTTCATAACTACCCATTAACCCATTTTAAACCCCTTCATATATATCCATTATCCTATTTTCAAACCCATACCCAATAATCCCCGAAACCCACCTAATACACCTGATAACCCCATATTACCCAAACCCGGTTTACCCCTGTTCAGCCATCATCTCTCTAAACCCTATTTGTAACCCATTTATATGCAGTCTCCAACTGTTCACCTCCCCTTCTCACCAAAACCCTAGCGCAGTTTCGTCTTTCCCCATATCCCTCGCCCCGTTCACCTCCAACCCCTTCTCCTTCTTCCCGCTGTGCACCCTCTCCCGTTCTCCCATCCACTGCAGTGCACCCCAGTCGACCTCTCCCCCTCGCGACCTCTGCAGCGCGACCCAGTGGCGATGCCACCCTCCTGCACCTCTCCTTTCCATTCTCCTCTCCGCGACGATGCCTGAGCACCGCCTCACCGCTGCTCCCCGTGTGCTTCCTGCAGCACTGCCCTCTCTCTCCGACGCAGCACCAGCCCCTGCCGTGCCTCCTCGAGCTCCCTGCCGGCGCACTCATCCTGCAGTGCCTCCTCTTCCCTACTGCGACCACTCCCTGGTCGACGGCCATAGTGCTGCCTCCTCTTCGACAACTGCAGCGACTTCCCCGGTGCTCTCCTGTGCGTCGTCTCCCCTCCATCGCAGCCACCTGCGGCTGTCCCCTGGCGGCCGTCGGAGCCGTCTGCCACCAAGCTAGTTGGTGTGCAGTTGATCATGACTTTGATTTCTAGCCGTCCGATCACCATCGTGATCGCGATCATGATCATCTTGGTTTTGATTGCTTGATCCCTCGATCTCATCCGTTGATTTGATCTTGATCATCACCATCGGGGTGATCTTAGCCGTCCATTGGATCTTGATCATCATGCTTGATTGGATGTGGGCCGTTGATCTCCTCTTGATCATCCGATGGATCATAGCCGTCCGATCTCTTCTTGATCGTCACGATCATGATGATCATCAACTTCCTTTGATCGCAGCCGTTCGATCGATCGATCTTGATCTTCATCATTATCTGCACCATCAGGAAAATCTGACTGTCCGATCTGATCTTATCATCTTCATCTTGATCTTCGATCTCAGCCGTCCGATTATGTTCGTGATCTTGTTCGTGATCATCTCGTTCGTTGGTTTGTGTTCGTGATTGGTTCGTGTGTTCGTTCGATCCGTTCATTGTGTTCATGCTGGGAATCCATTCCTGTTATTCTTGTTCTTGCTTCGTTTCCGTCGTCGTCTCTCAGGCAAGTAACTTGTATAAGTCAAAAATACCACTTGTAGTGTAGTTGGGTTCTAAAGACAATTTGTGTGTGAATCCCCTTTTTGATATTGTCTCTATAGTGAAAAATTGACCATGGTTGCCTCACGACACATATGACATGAGTACAACCTAGGATTTACCGTTTACTTGATGTTATTGAATATGTGAGTTAGTTATGAGAATTTGTACATTTGTTGGATCCATGTGATATATTTTTTGTGGACATATCATATACCCTATTTCATATTGTTTGGACACTTAGTAGACTCTAATTAATGTTTAGTTATATTTCGATCAAGTTTCGTGTGATTCATGTTGGTTTTGTTCCTAAAGGAAATTCTGTGTTTTGTCGATAATCTGTCTTGATCAGTAATTTAGACCATATTAAGACCAGAATCTGAATTTCAGTATAAAACATGATTTTTAGAGGATTTCGTCTTCTTTCTAACCCCTCTGATCTTGCTCGATTTCGTTTTCGTATGTGTGAGATATGACTGTTTTACTACAGAGGTGTGGATCAATTCCAGATTTCGTTTCTTGATGATTTTGATGACTAAATTATTTTGATACTTGTGCTACACATATTATTTTGATTTGAAACTTTGTTCAGTACTTTTGTATCTATCTAGAAATTACCCAGAATTTTGGTAGATTTTATTGATGAGTTTTATATGCCGTTTATGAAAGCTATACTTGCCGTATTTTGCTCGATGTTCTGTAAAGAATCGTATTTTCACCCTATTTCCTTCTACTTTATGGAAAATATTTATGAAATTTGAGAGTTAGATTATTTTGTCTATTTTCATCTCCTTTTGGCAGTTTGAGATTTCGTTTCACGGTTTGCAAGATATTTCAGTTTTCATACAGCAGTGTTGGGAATTCCAGATTTGTCAAACTATCGTTGTTGGTGTTTTCCGATTTTTGTTGACTGAACTAATTTTACTAGAATATTATGAAACTCTCTATTTTGATACTAGACATATAGGGGATTACCCCAGATTTTTCCTGGATTTATTTGAGGAGTTTTAATACTGTTTTTTTGACTGAGAATTCGTTTTCCTGATTTCTGACTGAACGTGTTTTCTGGATTTAAATCTGTTTTGAGTTATGAATTTGTGAATTACTATATGTCTTATATATGATCGTTGGATTCGTGTGGAAGTATATTTGTCAGATTCTTTAAGGGATTCAGATTTGGATTTCTGTAGTGACGGGAATCACAGTTTTAGTACTGTACTGTCATGCTGTCCTGAATATGAACATACACTGTTTTGCTCGTTTATGTGACCGTATATCATCTATGATTATTTATTTATTTTCGTGAACCTAATGCTGATTATAACATGTTAGTTCGACACTATTTGATGCACTATCATGTCTGTTGATAACCATAATAAAAGTAATCAAGCCGGAGTTTATGAGAAAGATCTAGTAGTGGAAAAGCATAAAAATGTGTTCTTAGAAGCGGGTCCGTGTTTTCCATTTGATTATCTGTTAACTGTTATCTGACCATGTCTACATTAGTTCCTATAGAAGGTGTAGGGAAGAAGAGAACCACTAGGTTCTATCTGTCTGTCTGGATCTGTTATCAGACCCTGTCTACATTACTTCTTATAGGAAGGTGTAGAGAAGAAGAGAACCACTAGGTTCTATCTGTTTGATCTGATTATCTGATATCTGTCTGAACCCTGAGTACACGGCTCTATATGATCCCCTACGAAATCTACAAACGTAACTATTTTGAATGTAGCAACCATGTGATAAAAGGATGGCACATGAAGTGCTACCTAGTTAGTAATTAATACAAGACTTATAAAAATCTGAATCTGAATCTGAATCTGTTATCTGTATCTACTATCTGGCTATCTGATTATCTGATTACCTGTATTGGTCTGACACTATCACTTGACATCATTATTGGATACTATCTGTATATCTGTCTGCCTGCTGTTTGACTTTTGACACTTGACACATGTTAGTATACCATGCTAGTTGATTCTGCTATACCATGCTATATCTGTTTCTGCTATTATTTAGATTTGTTTAGTTTTTCCTATGTACTTGTATCTTGCATTACAAGAGGCCCGTAACTTGCAATTGACGGGTACTTGCGCTCTGTTTTGGAACAAAGGGAGAAGTAGAAAAAAGAGAGAGAGAGTGAGTCGGGGAGAGAGAAACACAAGGGAGAGAGAGTGGAGAGAGATTAATTATAATAATTTTATAATGGGTTAGTTAAGGAGAGTGAGGGATTAATGAATAGTTAATGAAATAATGGAGGAGATTAAGGAGGGGGTGTGGACTGTGCAGTTGAGATAGTGGGTAACGTGAGAAAGATGGGGGTTGTACTGGTCAATAGGCAGGTAGAGGTAATTGGGTTTGGGTTAATGGGTTTGTATGGATTTTAGAATGAGGGTTTGGGTTAGGATCCAATAGGATTTGTTTAGGGTTAAAAAAGTGTGGGCCTGGATTAGTAGACTTGGACTTTAGGTTTGGGCTAAAATTGGGTTGTTTACAAATAAATCAAATAATCAATTACATAATTTTATCAAATGAATTAGGATTCAGATTCAAACAAAATAATCGAATATTCAAAAGAAGAAAATCGGATTCTAGAGAATAGTAGGATTTTTTTGGAAAATTAAAAATTTAGGAATGCGAAGAAAATAAATACAAATTCCCCAATCAAATACCTGGGACTACTGCTAGGGCTGGGAAAGGTCAAAAAGGCAGATAAGATCCCCATCATTGATCATGTTGAATCGAGGCTCTCGGGATGGGTAGGAAAATCCTTATCATTGGGAGGCAGGGTGACACTCGCAATTTTGGTTCTCTCCAATCTGCCTACCTATCACATGTTCTTCTTTGAAATGCTCAGATGGGAAATTCAGAGGATTGACCAAATTTGGAAGTGTTTTCTGTGAAAGGGTGCTGATATGAAATTGGGAGGATACCACCTGTTGAGATAGGAAACAGTGCGTACGCGAAGCACTCACGGGGGCATGGAAATCAGTGACCTTCGTGACATGATCTTGATGCTTCTAGGAGAGTGGTGGTGGAAAGCTTTCCACTCAAATGGAGATGGTTGGCCGAAATCTATATAGACATACCTTACAGGGACAGGGGTCGCAAGTCAATGGATTTTGTGTAGCAATAAAAGTTTTGTGGTCCTTGAGAGTAGTGTCCAAAGCGTTCGAACACTTTAGCAAATGCGTTACATCATTTCTTGGTAACAGGACGATTACTAAGTTCTGTTGAGACGACCCGGCACCCACCCACTAAGCTTTTCTGATACCTATATGGAATTTCCTCTAAGCCCCGCACTGCGGTAGCGAAAACATGGAGTGGAGAAGAGGCTGATGGAAGCCAACCTTTGTAGGACAACTGAACCCATCTCTCCAAGAGATAATAGAGGAACTTAGAACATTTCTTTTACAATCCGGGGTGAGGTGCTCCAATGGTCCTGACTATAAAGCATAGAAACTGGAATGTAACAGTAGTTTTTCATTTTGTTCCCTATACACAAGGATCCATTTTCGGGGTTTTCAACTATCAAGGGTGTCGGTTATCTAGAAAGCTAAAGCCCCACTGAAGGTGATGGTGTTCCACACCTGCTTGGAGAGAATTTGGCCAAGCTATAACCACAAATTGCTACCAACTATGGGTTTTCTAGTGCTGATGTAGAGTCCAAGGACCAGTCACTCAATCACTGAATGCTAGAAGAGTAGATCAGCCTGGAATGAGGTCCTATGCACCCATGGAACTAATGCCTTCCCAAAAACCTCCAAGGAGTTGTAGGTAGGTAGTAAGTTCGCTAGACATAGGTGAGAGTTGAAGGAGGATAGCAGTAGCATTGGTATCGGGTCGGGTTGGGTCAGGTACTTCACTACCTGGACCTGGACCCGGTCCCCTATGGGTCTAAAAATTGGACCCGGACCCGAACTCGTGAGTACCGGGTCCGGTTCCGGGTTCGGGTTCTATTAAAATATTCTTACCCGTTCGGGTAGGAACGGGAGTGTGAGCGGCGAGCGGAGGATTTAGAATAGAGGAGAGAACTAAAAGGTATGAGTTTTGAGTTTGGAAGATGAAGATTTAGAATTGAGGAGGAAGGAGGGAAGGGATGATGATAGAATATTTATTTTTATGTTAATTTTTTGGGGGTTTTTTTAACGGGTCCGGGCCGGGTCTCTTTTGAGCGGACCCGGATCCGGACCCAAAAGTACAATGGGTCCCATTCTAGAACCCGGACCAAGACCCGGATAGGCCGGGTCGGTTCCGGTCCAATGCCGGGTCCGGGTCGGATCCGGCTTTCGGGTATTTATACCAATGCTAGATAGCAGTGACAACTTGGGTTTTTCATGACTTGATAAAAAAACTTTTACTTTCATAGGGTATGTAATCTACACATCTATTCAATATATTATGCTAAGACTACTTTTAGTCCAAGAAATTTTCTCTATTTTTTTTATAAATAAAAAAAATGAGAGCAAATGTAGGAGGCAACCATTCCACTATTTCTTCATCCAAAATTTGAACTAGAATCATATCCTTTAATCAAAACTTTAAAATCGTTCAATATTATATAGATGTTATTAGATGATTTTTTCAAAAACAGTTTTATTATTTTCTTATTTTTAAAAAAAATCATGTGTAATATTGCACATGGTTATACACTTATACTACATATTATATTATATTATAAAAGTTTTTGCAATATTGCACAATGGTACACTAATAGTATTTATGGTAAATTAACTCAAGTTATGCATGATATCATTTTGGGTCCTTGCAATGGCAATAGGTCCGAGAGGAAGAATCACTAGAGCCTTCCAGTTATATGACTATGATGATGAGCAGGCAGAGGTGGGGCCAACGGTGGAGCAGTTTTGAACACTTGCCCACCTTCTAGGGTTTTGTTGGAGGGATCTACATTGCATTGTACTTGCTTTTCTTTGTTATGATTTGTGCCCACCCTCCTATGGTTGTTGGAGAAGACTATATTTATTTATGCTTGTGTGTCATGTCAGTGGATTTGTTTCGTTACCTTCTTATTAATGAAATATAGTAACGATATTTCACATTTGTTCTTTATTTTTTAAAACAAGTTTCCCAAATAGAGCCGAAACTATGTACAATGGCAGAGGAACTGGAAGGACAACACTTAACCGTGTGTGTGTGTATATATATATATATACTGTAGTACCTCGTATTTTTAAATACTATTTTTGAGATTTAAAAATGAATTAAAATGATTTTTGGTGAATTAATAAATGTTGTTTTAGAAATTTATCTTTTTACACGTGCAAAACACGTGCAAATATTGTCCTGGAAAGTTTAAAGAAAAAATTATTTTGGGGAAACTTATTATTTATTATTTGAGATTATTTTTGATTTTTCTAGAATTTTTTATAATTATTGGACTTATTTGCAAATATTTCAAAAGAGAAGGACTTTTGTGCAAAATTGCCAAATGGGGGTGAAAACTCCAGATTTTCAAAATTTTAGGCTGGGTATAATGCCTAGTAAATTCAGGTATAAAGAGTTTACCTTTTGTTTCAACACATTTGATTTATTTTACAAGTTTTGATAAAAGAGGATTTTTTCGCAAAATTGGTATTTTAAGGGGGTGAAAGTGCAAAATTGTTTTCCTGGGTTTTCGCTACAGACCGGGCTGATGCTGGAAGGGATCTTTCCAATTTTTGAACGTGATTAAATTGGTTTTTAACTATTTTTCTAATAAAGGGATCTATTTATGTAGAGGTATATTGTAAAAGGAGTATTTTGCAAATGTTTTCAAAAACCCTAGAAACATAAATCCCGGACTATATAGGGTTTTGTGCAACCGTATTTTGCTGCGGAGAACACATCATCATCCACCAAAAACTGAATATGCTCCGGTTGAGAAAATAGAACCATGTCCAGACCAATACTAGGAACTTCATCAGTAGTATTATGAACATTTCCCAGATTATCATTACTACCCACCTCCACGCACAAAGAACCCACAAAGAGAGTATTAGAAGTGGCCTTACGGTTAGGGTGTAATTTATCTAGCAAAAACTTAACATTAAATTGCTCCACAGAACAATCTCTAAAAATAGGGAAATTATGATAAATCCATCTCATAGAATCAGGAAAGCCCTCCTCACTAGAAAGATTATTCACGAGATTATTCACTAGAAAGATTATTCACTAGAAAGATCATTTCACTTTTTTCCTTGAGAAAAAGATTTTCTAACTTTCAAAAGAGAGCGGAGATGTTTTTCTTTGTTAGCAAAATTGGGAACCACTGAAACATTAGAAAGCTCAGAGGTCCCAACAACCTTTAGAGGAGAGATGTCAAAATTAAAATGAGGATCGATCTCAGAACTATCAATAATCTCACCATCTTCAGCAGAAGAATTGGAAACAGGAACCCATTGGTAGTCAAATTTTTTCCCTTTCCCAGAATTATAACCATCACCCTTGTTAGCAATAGACGAATTCAACAAGTTAGGGTTACCAGAAGTGGAGTGATGAGGTTGAGCAGTATTACCCTAGGATTCCCATCTAATATTAGGAGACAACGATTGAACAACCAAAGAAGCAGTAAGTTGGGCATTAGAGTTTGAAGCTAAATCAGGGTAAGAGACAGAAATAGAGAAAGATCTAGATCCCACCCAAAGAGTGTGTATTCATGAATAAGTTTCACAGTGGAAACTCTAAGAAAATCAGCCACAATCTCAAGATGACCATTACTCATTCTATTTATAGATGAAAAACCAACGAAATCTCCAATACATCTGGCAATATAACTGAAAGAAGAGGAAGAACACAGTACGGAGGAACTCCAGTAAGGATACACAGTCCCGAGGAACTTCATTGTGATCATCTTTTTAGTATTTTGTTATCACTAATTTGATTTGATTTGATTGTTTAAACAACTACTACAAGTCCGGTTATAAATATCGATTGCAAAAAGGAATAACAGTTTCTGCTGAGCTGAGCAGTTATCTTTTGTCACTGGTGCTGTTAATGTTATCCAGAACATTCTCAAGCTATTCTTTTTTTCCTTGTTGCTTTTTTGGGAAATTCAGAATCAATGCTTTTCACTTTGACACAGTTCCTCCTTGAAGATATCAAGTTGGCATCATTTACATCCAATACTCAACTGGTCTTTATTTATGGGAAATAGTTTCCAGACCCATTTGATTTGGATTACTGGATTTTATATTCCTAGAAACTTATTGTAGTGCACCTCTTGAAAGCTATTTCAAGTTATAATCTGTGATTGTGTCAACAGGCTTGCATTCAACCATTTACCTTGAGCTGTTCAACAATCTGATTTAAAGTTTAAAAGGAAGCATAGCCTGCTGAACAGAGTAATGCAAATTACAAGGATTTAACTCAAATGTTTTTTTGTGTTTAATGTACACGGGGAAGACAAAAACTTCAAAAACAAGCGCGGGGGAATAAGATACTCAGCCCTTTTAAAATTGAGCAGCCAGTAGATCTCCTTGTCCGGTTAATACCCACATTTTCAGCAATGGCTTCTCTAACAGTCATGCTTGTAATGGAAACCCATTAGCCGACCCCAACTAGTTCGGAAAAAGGCTTCTTTGTTGTTGTTGTTGTTGTTGTTGTTGTAATTGGGGAATCCACTTAGCTTCTCTCTGCTGGCAGATTCCTAAACAATCAAAAATTGTCATCTACTGATATCCTCAAGAGAGGAAATATATATATATCTATATAATAAAACACAATGAAAGCTATCAAGTGGTTCTAATTCAATAGAGTTGAAATCAATGATCCAGATCTAACCTCTCAAAACTTATTTTCCCGTCCAAAAGTTTCTCCAACTCAAATTCAAATCCCCCAAAAACTCCTTTATTTCCGCCCAAAATTTTCCCCCAAAACTCAAATTTAAATCTCCAAAACAACTCTTTCATTTATTTATTTATTTATTTCTCTCTCTCTTTGTCTCTCCCCCTTTCTCTCTCATTCTCTCTATGTATGCAGAAATTTATATTTTCAGATTTCAGGTTTGTAAATTTTTAAATTTTTATGCATTTTTTATTGCTCATGTTACATTGAAAATAGCAAATATCTCATCAACAATTAAATTTCATCATTTTCCACACTCAAAGTTCTAAGAAGTTGGATTTTACAGTCCCATTTACAATTATTTTTCAATATATACTAATGGAAACATTGACTTTTATTTACAACTAATTATTGTTTTACTATTCAAACTTGAGCTATATAATTATTGTTTTAATGTTTACAATACTTTCATATGCTGTATCGTTCTGAAGACGTACCGTAGGCACGTGCCCACAGACAAAACTAGTATATATATATAGAAAAATATTGCTTCTGAAAGATCCGGCTCCTCATGTAACAACCTTTTCCTAGTTGAGAATCCTCCAAATTATTATGGATGATTGCCCAAATGGTTCCTTATGTCCCCTATAATGGTTTCACACGTTTCTAAGAGTCCCATAAGGATGCTGGAATTGATCTCTTCTTGATGAAAGCATTTGTTTGTGGATGCTCGGGCTATACCGTGGCCACCATCCGAAGAGTTTGGTTTCTTTTAGTAGTATAAATTTGACTTTATTATGTCCTCATAAATTAATTAGCTCACTTAGCCCATTCTTTTATGGCTAAATTTTAAAAAATTCCATTGAAGTATTGGTCATTTTAAAAAAACCACACTCATCTATATTATCAAAAAATTCACAATGACGGAGTTAACTTTCGGTAGGTTTTTGTCACCTGCATTGCACTGATGCAATAGTTCAGTTAGATTTTTTTAAACATCTCATTAGTTAAGTGATGTTTTTTTAAACACAATAAAAGATGAATGTGGTTTTTTGACATAAACCTTAACGGAAACCTAACTCCGTCAATGTGGATTTTTTGATAGGGTAATGTTACACCTACTACCAAATCTATTATCTTTCCCTTTACTACCTTAGGTGATACACTATTATTAGATGTTTGTACCAACTACTCTACAATAACCTCCACTAATAGTTTGCCACCTAAGGTTGTAAAAGAAAATGTAGTAAATTTGGTAGTCGGTGTAGCATTACCCTTTTTGATAACATAGTTGAGTGCGATTTTTTTAAATAAAAAAGTTTAGTGGGGTTTTTTAAAAATGACCAATACTTCAGTGGTTTTTTTTTTTAATTTAGCCTTCTTTTATATTTCCATGTAGTTGTAAGTTGTTTTCTTTAAGACAAAGTGAGAAGCCTCATCGGATTCCGTTAAGAGAAATTTTATGACAAATCTAGGCAGTAAAAATTGGTTTTTCAAACTAATCAGTCTAGGAGCGATTAGTGATTAATCGGTTAATCAAAAAATAATCGGGGATTAAATCGGAAAAACCGTTATATATATATATATATATATATATATATATATATATATATATATATATATGAAAAAAGTGAGTCTCATATAGAGTATGAGAAAATTTTCTTCATACAAAGTGATTATACTCACTTGGTGTGACCCTTATGGAAGATCCGCTCTGTCCATCATATTTATCATGCTAATGGATGTATGTGTAGAAAAAATCAAGTAGTTTGGAGGACATTCACTCATGCATCATGTGGTTGAAAAATGAACAATTTCAACATTAATACAAATTAAATCACAAATTAGATCCACATGATGCATGGGCGAATGACCTCCAAACCACTTGGTTTTTTCTATACATACATCCATTGGCATGATAAACATAATGGACAGAGGATCTTCCATGAGGGGCCCCACCAAGTGAATATAATCACTTTGTATGAGAAAAATTTTCTCATACAAATATGAGGCTCACATTACTCTCTCTCTCTCTCTCTCTCTCTCTCTCTCTCTCTCTCTCTCTCTCTATATATATATATATATATATATATATATATATATATATATATATATATATATATATATATATATATATATGAGTGATCCAATGAGAAATATTCTTAAATGAGAAAATGAGAACCAACAATTCGTACCGTTGAATCTCTCTTGATGCCACGATGGGAATCGAACGGATGAAACATACTCCTAGCTCAAGCGAGGGTATTTTTGTCATTTCCCAAAAAAACCATCCATCCAGCCCATGCTTTCTTCCATTCTTTCTTTCTTTCTTTCTTTCTTTCTTTCATTGTCTCTTCTTCTTCGCCTTCAAAATCCCCCCCATCAAGTGTGAACCTCTTCGAAATCCCCCCCATCCATCTCTCCACCATCGAAATCCCCTTGATGCCTCTCTCTCCACCCCCCCTCGGCCTTCGAAACCCTAACCCTAGCTCTCCATCTACTAGATCCCGAGCTCCACCTTCCGATGCCTGATGTTCCTCTATATTGCCAATGCCGATGCCCCCAACTACTACCACCACCTGATGCCCCTCTCCCCCGACGCCCCTGACACCTCTTTCTCACGACTCGGTTTTGTTCTAATCAAATAGCAGGTAATTTAGGGTTGATTTAATTAATTTTTTTTATATTTAATTAATGAATAAATAATTGTATGTTGATTGTAAATTTACTTGGTTGAATAGTATATGTACATGTTGTTTGTAGGTATGGAAATTGGAAAAAATCAAGCACTCAAATTTAGTCCAGGATCAAGCACTCAAATATAAGGAAAAAAAAAGGAGAATATTGTCACATAAAATAGATAAAGTGAACAATAGATTGTTAAAATTAAATAAATAACAGAAAAATGCAGTATATTACAATCTCTTTGTCAACTCATGAATGAATCTGAATCTCTTAATTACTGGCATCTTAGGTTTACATCATCAAAGAAAATCAGGAACCAAGCGATCGTGCCGGATCAACTGAAGAAAGCTCATGAACTAAGCAGAATGATCTCTGTAGGTGGTAATGTAGTGCATGGCAGCATAGTGGGAGAGATTAGAGAAGGGAGGACGATGGTGGACGGCCTTGCATTCAGAATGCAAGAATTGAGAACTTATTATAGGTTGTTAATGTTCATGTTCTGTTAACGAATACGTAAGAGCAAATGTATACTGACAAACTTGATTATATTGAGTTGAATCTTTTTGATAAATCTGATTTATTTTTAATGTGTTAATATCGAGTTCTGGCCAAAAAAAAAATTCTCTTCTCTTTCTATGTGGTGTGTTTTTAATCTGAACGGTGAGTCCCAAAGAGAAGTTGGAACCAAGATTGCTCGAACGACTAACAAATTGATTTCTTTTAGCATCAGTAATCATCTTATAATTGATATAAAAATTTTAGCTCAGGAAATTCGAACTGGATAAAAGAAACCACATCCATACATTGCCTTGAAATTTGTTGTGCTTAAATTCTTCAAATATTATGAGAATCAATTGTTACAATCATTTTTTTTGGATATATGGATATTTTTTTACTTCAATGCACCAGAGTTCTTGAGTTTGAATATTTATTTAAAGTAAAAGTCTCTTGCATATTACTTTCAGAAGATTAACAAGATTTTCCCCCGAAATAGGCCACTTTTTTAAACTAATTCCCAAAGTAGGCCACTTTCGAAACTAATTTTCAAAATAGGCCACTCGCAGTAGTGGACTGCGGCCTCTTCCATTTTGTTTCCGTAGTTTCATACAGCAGCCTAAGTACATAGCATAATACTCTACACTTCAAGACTTGGGCCAAAAATTTCCCAAGTCGAAAAGTCGCAGGTGGCTACTGTAGCCTCGGTATTACCAAGGCCTCCATGGGGTCTAGTTATTAAACCCCTAATCTCCCCTTCACTTCACTTCATCTCTACTCTGAAACCCAATTTCGGTCTCCCAATTTTGGATCTATAACCCTCATCACTCTCTTCTTACTAAAATCTTTCCCAAATCCAATTATCAACCTCACTTCATCTTCCTCCCTCCATCCCCATTCAAATTTGGAATTCCCTAAACCCTAGTTTTTCACTTTCGTTCAAATTCGCCCAACTGCGGCAAACCCCCTTCAAGTTGATCACTATTACGTAGTTGAAATCATTTTCGCTGTCACCCGAAGTTCTTGAAGGTATGTATGTCTTCTTTGGTTAGCATATGTTGTTTCTTAATAATTGCTATGAATTTTTAGTGGATATAATGAATTGTTAATAAGTAATGTAGATATTGTATACTGGGTCTGTGAAGTTTTACGAATTGTTAGCGAATATTATGAATTGTTAGTGATAATTGCTTTGAATTGTTGAAAGGGTTTTGTTGATTGTATGAAGTTTTGTGTGCAAGTTTGGATACTCTTGTTGGTTGCAAATTAGTTTATTTTTCAACGTATGTTAGAAAAATTTCTTGTGAGAATAAAATAGGTATGGTTCTGTTTCAAATTAAAAATGTCTAACTTGAATATTTCTTGTTGTAGTCCACAAACAAAGTGTGCAATATAGAATACGATTGTTTTGATGTATAGTATTGAATTGAATTCATACTTAATCAATTGAAGACGTTATTACATATTAGCACACATTTTCGTTTCCATGAACTTCGTTCCTTAATGGATCACTCCATCTTATCTGTCAATCATTAAATTGTACATATCATATACTGTATTCGTTATATATTAATATTATTGATATGGCTAAAAATGGGATTAAATCGGAACCGTTCAAATTGGGCACGAAGCTTAAAGTTACAGGGGCAAAGCAGTAATTTCACTTACAGACGGGTCCGAATTGGGAACCGGGTCTCTCCTCTTGGACCCGTTAACCCATGAACGGATCTGTTCAGTTAAGAACAGGTCTCAACCCGTTAAGGACCAGTTCAACAGGATATGAGAAAATCCTGGCTCGTCCTTATCCACTGGAGGTGGTTTCAACCACTTCTATCCAATCACGCCGGGAAGCAGAGATTCGTTCTTATCCCGAAGCAGATCCCTACGGCGACTATAAGTACCCCCTACCTCCTACCGTTACAAGGTGATCACTCTTTGTCTACTTAAGCTCTTTTTCTTTCCTTTTCTGAGTATTGATAAGAGCGTCGGAGGGTTCGTCGTCGGGATCCATCTCAGTGTTTCGAACGTTTGTGTAGGTCTGTGGGAGCAACAAGGAGTGTCAGCCTATCAACTAGTGAAGAAGTCAGATTTGGCTTGTTCGAGTTCCTATGAATCCATAAATTCTATCTATTACCCCCATACCAAATTCAGCGGCAACAGATTGGTGCCGTCTGTGGAAAACACTCGAATAGCAATCCAACCTTCCTCCTTCAACTAAAGCTACTCCTAGCAATGCCTCCCAAGAGGAAGTCCGCAAACTCCAATCGAAGAACTACCTCCACTATCCCTCCTCCTCCTCCTCCACCAGAGGATCTCCCTCCACCCGTCCAGACGACCCTACAGCTCGAACATCCTCAATCCGTTCAGCAGGCCCTAGGGCCTCAAGCCACTGTTGGGGAGCCCTCTCGGTGAAGTCACCAGAAGCATCCTCTCCACCAAGTTTGGGTTTCAATCCACAATGCCTCCACAGATTCCATGGCCTCCCATAGACCTCCAACGCCAAAGGATCTGCGGGATGTGCTCAACAATCGGCAGAACGAGCCCGAGCCGGATCTTCGGATCTACCTGGATGAGAGGCAGACCCGCAATGTGAACCCCCACTGAGAGCACCAAAGGGACCAGTCACCCCGCTGGACAGACCGCAGGGGGTCCAACTCTCCCAAAGGGCGGAGAGAGTCGCCCCAACATCACCAAAGAAAAAGCTGCGCCTCGGCTGGCCGTCCTGCACATCGAGTCCCACGAGAGCAGGAGGCCCCCATCACGAGGGTAGAATTCCAACAATTTCAGGAGGTGGTCCTCCAGGCACTTAACCCCACCCCCATCAACGCCCAGTGGGCTCCCAGTCCTCAGCCGGATCCCAGTCATCGCTGCCCCTCTCCTCGCCATCATCGCTGCTCCCACAGTCCTCGGTCGGCCCCGAGCCATTACCGCCGTTCTTAAGTCCTAGGCTGGCTCTGGGCCATCGCCGCCCTTCTCCTGATCATCGCCGCCGCTCTCGAAGTTCGCAGCCCACTCCGAGTCATCCCCTTCATTCTATCAGTCCACCACCTACTCAAAGCTAATGTCGTAGCCGCAGCCCTCTTCGACACGAAGACTAGTCTCGGGGTTCAGCGAGGCAGGACCGAAGGAAGGACTCAGTCTACTGCCGTCTCCACGAGATGGAGAGGCGTCTCGGCCAACTCGACCGAGACGAAGAGCGACGGGCGAGGAACCTCTGCCCGAGCAGGCCCTTAGTCTCCCGCACCATCATGGAGGCCCCTGTCCCAGACAACTTCAGGCCTCCACACTTCGAGACTTACACCGGGGAGTCGGACCGCGCAGATCACATTAAGAGTTTCAAAACCCTCATGATGATCCATCATGCATCCGACGCCCTCCTCTGTAAGACCTTTTTGGCCACACTAAAGGGGCCAGCTCGGGAGTGGTATTCTCGACTTTCACCGGCGTCTATCTTCTCATTCGACCAGTTCGAAGGCCTCTTCCTCACGCATTTCGTGAGCATTCGCCGCTCCGAGAAGATGATCACCTCACTGCTCTTCCTCAGCCAAAAGAAGGGCGAACGGCTGAGGGATTATATCAAGCAGTTCACCATAGAAGCCAGGTCCATTGCCTCCCTGGATTAGTTAGTAGCTTCGGCTGCCTTCCAATCCAATGTCATCAACCTCGACCTCAGGGCTTCCTTGGCCAAGAAGCCTCCTTGGAACTTCTCCGAGCTACTCCTTATGAGCGAGAAGTACATCCGAGCTGAAGAGGTTCTCAGTCGCCCCTACTTTGGAGGGGTCATCTTCTGGGAACAAACGGAAGACTGCTGAGGAAGAAGGAGCTAAGAAGCTCTAAAAGGATAAAGGAGGTCAGCAGCACCCTCTCCCCTGCTTTGAGTAGTTCACTCCACTCAATGCGAGTGTATCCGCCATCCTGATGGAGATTGGGAATGAAGGTCTCTTGCCACCACCTTCAAAGATGAACACCTCCGGGAAGAAGAGAAATCAGGACAAGTGGTGCCGCTTCCAATGGGACCATGGGCACGACACTGATAGTTGTCGGGCCCTGAGGACGAGATTGAGGCCCTTATCCAGAGGGGGGAGCTTGCTCGGTTTGTAAGGAGGAACAGAGCCGATCCGCCTCCACAGTCCAGGGGGGGCTAACAGGCGAACAGAGCAGCGCGTGGAGACCCCGGAGGCCGAAGCAGAGGCCATATTGCACCTTATACATAAAGGCCCAATGGAGGGAGATTCTAACTCCTCCCGAAAAGCCTTCGTTAAGGAAGTCAACTCCGTGCAGAGCCATCCTCCCCCCAAGGTCCTAGAAGTCCCTGTGATGTTCTCCGATAGGGACTTGGAAGGCATCCGCACGCCCCGCTGCGATGCCCTCGTCATTAACCTCAAAATGGCCAATTTCGACGTTCGCAGGGTGCTGGTGGACAATGGAAGTTCGGTCAAAATCCTCTTCTTGGAGGCATTCAAAGGCCTCCAGCTATCAAGGGACCGACTCAAGCCATCTGGCTACACCCTTCATGGGTTCACCGGGGTGCCGGTGACGATCGAGGGAGTTATAACTCTCGACATCACTGGTGGCAAAATCCTGGTCACCTGCACAGAGCCAATGGACTTCATGGTGGTGGATGTGAAAGCCACCTACAACGTGATCCTGGATCGACCAGGCCTCGCCACACTCCAAGCCATCCCTTCGGCTTATCACATAAAGATGAAGTTCCCCACTCCCGTAGGGGTGGGAGAAGTGAAAGGGAGTCAGGTGGCGGCTCGCAAGTGCTATATAACCTCAATAGGAGGCTCGGTCCTCTCCTTAGAAGCCCTCGAGCTCCCACCGGAGAGTAGCCAGACCATCTCCGAACCAGTGGATGAACTAGAAGAAGTGGCCTTCTGATAGGAAGATGCCACCAAGACGTTTCGGGTTAGCAAGGCACTTTCCCCCTCCATCAAAGAAGACATCTCCCAGTGCATAACGGAGAACCGCGATCTCTTCACCTGGACCGCAGCTGATATGCCTGGGATCTCCGAGGAGCTCTTTATGCACCATATCAGCGTTGCCCTGGGTGTCAAGCCCGTTCAGCATAAGCGATGCAAGTTCACTCCCGAGCATCTACAGGCGATCAAAGAAGAAGTCGAAAGCTCCTCAATACCCGATTCATCCAGGAGGTAAACTATCTTGAGTGGCTATCTAATGTGGTGATGGTCAAGAAAGCCAACGGGAGCTGGAGGATATGCATCGACTTCACCGATCTCAATAAGGCATGCTCGAAGGACCCTTTTCCCCTTCCCAGCATTGATTCCCTGATCGATGCGACCTCCGGGCATGAGCTCCTCAGTTTTATGGACGCTTTCTTGGGGTACAACCAGATTCAGATGCTCCCTCCCGACATCCCGAAAACCTCATTCGTGACGGATCAGGGCCTGTATTACTACAGGGTTATGCCGTTCGGCTTGAAGAACGCGGGAGCGACTTATCAGCGCCTCGTGAAAAGGGTCTTCTAAGACTAGATTGGCTGAAACATGAAAGTCTATATAGACGACATGTTGGTCAAGAGCACTCGAGGGCAGGAGCATGTTCTCGACCTCCAAGAAGCCTTCGTGGTGCTCAGGAGGCACAATATGAGGCTGAATCCTAACAAGTATGCGTTCGGAGTCTCATCCGGCAAGTTCTTGGGGTTCATGGTCAGCCAGAGGGGCATAGAGGCCAACCCCGAGAAGATCCAGGCCATTCTCAAAATGTTTCCCCCTCCAGTGTTAAAGATGTACAGAGGCTCACTAGGTGCCTCGCGGCAATTGGGCGATTCCTCTCCAAGTCCAGAGAGAAGTGCCTCCCCTTCTTCAAGGTCCTCAAGGGGGATAAAGGCTTCGAATAGGGGCAAAAGAAACAAAATTCCTTCGACCAGGTCAAGGCATACTTAGCTGAACCCCCACTCTTGAGCAAGCCAACGCCTGGGGAGGTCCTCTACCTATATCTCGCCACTTCGGAGCAGACCCTCAGCGCGGTCCTTGTAAAAGAAGAGGATAGAACACAAAGGCCCATCTATTATGTGAGTAAGGTCCTCTGGAATGCTGAACTTTGTTACCCGAAGCTAGAGAAGATGGCTCTTGCCTTGGTTATGGTGGCGAGGAAACTCTGCCCGCACTTTCAATCTCATTCGGTGGTCATCATTACCGACCAACCGGTGAAGCAGGTGCTCCACAATCCAGAAACATCGGGCCGCTTGATGAAGTGGTCTATCAAGCTAAGCTAACATGACATCAGCTACTAGCCAAGAACAACAATCAAGGCCCAAGCTCTGGCAGAATTCATTATGGAGAGCACCATCCCCGACTCTTGTGAGTCATCTTCCGACCTCTTGGTCTGGAATGTTTATGTGAATGGATCTTCTTGCACCGATGGAAGTGGGGCCGGCGTCATCTTAACCATCCCATACCCTTTCGTCCTCTAATACTCCCTCCGCCTAAACTTCCCGGCATCAAACAATGAAGCAGAGTATGAGGCTCTTATAGCAGGGCTTTGTATGGATCGCAAAGCAGAGGCCAAGCACGTCAGAGTCTTCAGTGATTCGCAGTTGGTCGTTAACCAAGTTTCAGGGGAATACGAGGCAAGGGACGAGCATATGGCCAAGTACTTGGCGAAGGTTAAGGACCTACTAGCCTTATTCGAAGACGTTCAACTCCATCGGGTTCCTCTTGAGGAAAACGCACAGGCGGACCCTCTCTCAAATCTCAGCTCCTCGTCCCTCTAAGGTCTAGAATGGACCGCCTTGATAGAGGTCCTCCTCAGAACAAGTATTGATGAAGATAGCCCAGAGCCAATGAAAGCCTACCCCCTAACACTTGAGGAGAACTGGATGAAGCCTCTCCTCGAGTACCTCAGAGACGGAGTCCTTCCCGAAGACCCAAAAGAGGCAAGGATGATCAGGACACGAGCCGAGCGGTACACACTCCTTGATGGAGTCATGTACAAATACTCTTACACTCAGATTGACGGCCGACCCTATCTGAGGTGGCTCTCCCCGGAGGAAGCGCTCTATGCCCTAAAGGAGGCCCATGACGGTCTATGGCGCACACTTGGGAGCGAGATCCCTCTCCCGTAATCTCTTAAATTATGGCTACTTCTGGCCCACACAACTGAGTACTCCAATGAGTACGTCCGCCAGTGCGACTCCTGCCAGAAATTCACCCCGATCCGTCGCCTGCCTCAAGCACAACTCGTCTCCTTGGCAAGTCCAATCCCCTTCGCAATGTGGGGGATGGATTTTCTCGGACCCTTTCCTCCAGCACCGGGTCAGCTGAAGTTCTTAGTCGTGGCGATAGACTACTTCTCAAAATGGATCGAGGCTGAACCGCTTTCGACAATAATCGAGCACAAGGTCTAGAAGTTCTTTTGGAAGAACATCGTTTGCCGGTTTGGGGTACCCCGCATCCTCGTAACCGAAAATGGGACTCAATTTGCGGGAGCAACCTTTCACAACTTCTGCACCGACCTCGGCATTCAACAGCGGTTCTCCTCGATAGCCCACCCTCAATCCAACGGCCAAGCGGAGAATGCCAATCGACATATACTCTCCGGTCTAAAGAAGAGGCTAGACAAGTCCACCAGGGGGTAGTGGGTCGAGCAGCTCCCCAACATGCTTTGGAACTATCGCACGACCAAGAGAGCTCCGACAGGGGAGTCCTCCTTCAACCACACTTATGGTTCGGAAGCCCTCATCCTCTTAGAAATGGGCCTGCCTTCACCCCGACTAATAGCCTATAGTGAAGCACAGAATGCGAACCAACTTCGCAACTGCTTAGACCTCATAGACGAGGTCCATGAAAGAGCTGCCATTCGATAAGAGACCTACCGCCGTAGGATCACTCAGTCTTACAAACAAAAAAAGTTCGGCTAGCTAATCTTAAAGAAGGAGACCTTGTACTCCGAAAGTTGTCGATCTCCAATCCGAGGAAAAAGGGCAAGTTGGCATCCAATTGGGAAGGACCGTATAGGGTCTCCAGAGTTATTCGCCCAGGAGCATATCAACTCGAAGACCTGGAGGGCGGGAGAATACCGAGGACATGGAACGCAGAGCACTTGATGAAGTACCAAGAGGATGTCTAAACACTGCTCCAAGAAACTTTCCCAAGAGCGCTCCATAAAACATGTCAAAATTTCTTATTTGTATTTTATTTATCAAAGTGTAAAAGCGGCTCGCAACTTAGAAGCGGCCGCCTAATTGTTTTCAATAAAAGCAATCTTTCCCCGTAAGTTCTCTATTTTTGAGTCGTCCAATTGTACTTACAAAAAAAATTCGCATTAAAACAGCACGCTCGGAGTCCAATACTTGGTTCGACTCCGCTTCAAATACTTTCTTTTAAGCGAGTACGAAGTGGTTCACCATTCGGAATTGCTCCCATAGCTGCTGAAATTCTTCAAACGACACGCTTGGAGTCCAACACTTGGTTCGACTCTGCTTCAACTACTTGCTTCTAAGCGAGTACGAAGCGGATCACCATTCCGAATTGCTCCTACAGCTATTGATATTCTCTAAATGACATGCTTGGAGTCCAACACTTGGTTCGACTCTGCTTCAACTACTTGCTTCTAAGTGAGTACGAAGTGGATCACCATTCGGAATTGCTCCTACAGCTGTTGATATTCTCTAAAAAACAAGTTCGGAGTCCAACACTTGGTTCGACGCAACTTTTGCTACTCGCGAACTAGTGAGTACAAAGCGTCCCACCATTCGGAATTTCTCCTACAACTGTTGACAATTACAAACACCAACAAAATACACAAGTTCACAAAAAAAGTATTATTTTATTAAAGTTTGAAATGCAAGTCTAATTACAGACGAATGACTCATCTTTACATCGAAATACAAAACTTGCGAAACTGATGAACTCAAGAATATTCACATTTAGGAGCAATAATCTTATTGCAATTGGACATTTAAATGCTCTATATGTGGTATTTTACTCTTCTTTTCTCTTTTCCATAGGAAACAACCAAAAGCAGCAAAACGAAGCAGATTCCAGACTAATACAGACTGAGAGGATGATATACAGGGAACTGCAGTGCAACAGTCGACTGGCTCTTCATCAGTCGATCGGACAGAGAGATTATTGGGGCTCGGCACAATCGACTGCTTCCAAAGCCAGTCGACTGGTATTCGGCGGAGTCAAAAGATAAGAGCAGCGGAGATTCGTCCTCATCCAAATGCGAAGCAAGATTTAATTATCCAAACCCAGGTTATGTGCGAATAACAACTTCTCCAACGAATCAAAGCTAGAGACCGAGTAGTGGCAAGAGCACGTGGTCAGCAGAAAAGGAAGTAAAGAAGAAAAGAGAAAGAAATAAAACGCCGATCAAATAAGGAAGGAAATAAATAAAAGAAGAGGACTTTTCTGAAAAAAAAGGCAAACCCTAATTCTCTTCCTGTATTCTATAAATATCAACCAAGAGGCGTTATTCTGGGGACGACGAAGACAGACGGAACTTCTGAATCATCAAGTCATCAATCAAGAAAATTATTCTATCAGCATCGAAGAAGAAGAAGATCGAGTTCATTGAAGCAACGTGCCAGTCGACTGTGTGACAGCCAGCCAACCTATCTGGCCGAACTACATCAGTTTATTTCTTCTCTTTCTAGTTCTTTTATGTTCATCATGTATTCGAAACTGTTAGTCAATAAAAGTTTTATTATGTGGAACTAATTTCATAGTTGGGTAGATTGAAACCGTAGTTATGTAATGCTTATATTCTTCTGAATGCTATTCTATTACTTATTGATTAAACCTGAGAGTATTGGTATAGATTTATAATCTACAAACTTGTTCAGAAGTTCTAAGAGCAGTCGACTGAGAGTGACAGCAAGTCGACTGCCATACAGAACCTGAGATTATCAAGTTTGCATATTATAAGTCTGAATTTGTTATATGAGTATAGAGACGACCCGTATCTTGTGTTCAAAATTATAACACATGAATCTTTAGGGGTTCTTGGTTTAATCAACTTGAAGGATCTAGATCTGATACCAATTTCTAGAACTTTGAGTGTTTGTTCGTTTCCATTGTTCATATGTTTTTTTTAAGTGCAACTTAGTAGATATCATGCTAAATACTTAAGGAAAGAAACGAATTAGAGTAGGTACCATGCCTAATTCTTGGCTTAGGAAAACATCAACTTTAAGGAGTAGATACCATGGCCTTAAAGGAACGAACATGAGTAATTAGAGTAGTGAAGAAGGTGACTTAGCATTACTGACTATAGGTGGAAATCAAAGCCCAACTACTTAACAAACATTGTGATTCAGAACTACTTGATCTAGTTATTTCCTTTAGAACACTTCTCTACGATTCTTATTTCTGTATTATTGGTTAGTAAGTTAATTTCTACAATCTCTGTGGGATCGACCCTTGCTCGTCACTACGCTTCTATAAACGATTCGTACACTTGCGAGGTTTTAATTTGTGTCTAGTTTATCTACTTATTTAGATCTTCTAGATTGACAACAAGTTTTTGGCGCCGTTGCCGGGGATTGTTAGTATTTTAACTTACAAATCAGTAAATCTTTTCTTTTATTTTCTTTTCTTTTATTAATAAATATTTTTTCTTTTAGGTTACAGGATCTTGGTGGATGCACGGAAGGCGATCACTTCGTCAAGAGCTACTACCTATTGACGCGGAAACAGAACGCACTTTGCACAGACTAGGTCGGCTGTCTGCAACCGACCAGTCGACTGCTACAAGGGACCAGGCGACTGCACAGAGACCTAATTCACGAGCAAGAATGGCTGAGGAAGTACCAAATCGAGTACCAATGCAGGATAAATTCACGCCTAAGAATATTGAGCAACCTTCCTGCATTGCTTATCAACCTAATGTCACAGGGAATATGCATCTCTCTCCCCAATTACTTAGCATGGTTCCCCACTTTAGCGGCAAACCAGACGAGGAGCCTCACCTCCATCTGCAAGACTTCTTTGATCTTTGCAGGACACAAAGCGTCCAAGGGCTTACCCCTGAAAAAATTAGGTTAATCTTGTTTCCATTTTCCTTAAAACTTAACGCTAAATTGTGGTATAATTCTTTGGAACCAGGATCAATTAATTCATGGGAGCAATTGGCAACAAAATTCTTGAAAGAATTCTTTCCAGCCCAGAAGACCAAACAACTGAAAAGGGAGATTCAACTTTTCCAACAAAAAGATGGAGATTTATTCTTCGAAGCATGGAAGGACTTCAAGAACAAGCTTCTCAAGTGTCCTACGCATAACATGCCTAAGGATGATCAGGTACAAGCCTTTTATGAGGGCTTAAATGATACTAACAAGGCAATTGTGGATTCAGCTTGCAACGGGATCTTGATGAGAAAAAGTGGTGAGGAGGCCATCGAATTATTTGAAGAACTAAGCGAGAACTCACAGCAATTCTCAACAAGGGGAAAAGGCATTTCTAAAAAATAGGGAGTTTACGAAATTTCTGGTAGTAATAACATACAATTAGAAATGGTAAACATGAACAAAAAAATTGACATGCTTGTTAATGCAATGACAACAATGGGCAGTGTAAAAAATCAAACAAAAGAAATTTGTGCAATTTTTTCTCATTTTGATCATACAACTGACACATGTCCCATGTCTTCTTTCACAGATCAGGAGCATGCAAACTATGTGGGACAAGGAGTATTTTCACCAAAGAACAACCCATTCTCAAACACATACAACCCAGGGTGGAGAACCATCCAAACTTCTCATGGAGCAACAATCAAGGCACTCAATCTTCGCAAGGACATGCACGGAACTTCCAGATGGGAAGTGGGTTTGATAGGCCAGTTCAAGAACATAAGAAGTTGGATTTTGAATCCACCGTTCTTCAATTGCTCCAACAACAACATCAAACAAGCAACCAACAAGGGCATGCAATTCAGAAATTGGAAACTCAAATCGGGCAAATTGCGAAGGAGTTGAGTGAAAGAAAGGCAGGAGAACTCCCTTCACAAACTATACCAAACCCTAGAGGCCAAGAACAGCTCAAATCAGTAACAACTCTGAGAAGTGGTAAGACAATTGACAACAAGGTGGGAACACACGCAGACGATGCAGAAACACAACCATCAAAAGTTTTGGGTTCCAACAAGGTAAGTGAAAAAGAAAGGACAGTTTTGCCACCATTCCCTCAAAAGTTAGTCAAGCAAAAGAAAGAACAACATTTATTTGATATCTTTGAAACTCTCAGAAAGGTAGAAATTAATATCTCCCTACTTGATGCTATTAAACAAATTCCTTCTTATGCCAAATTTTTGAAAGAATGTTGTACTCACAAAAGAACATTTCAGGTTAGGGAGGATGTGGCTTTGACAGAGGAAGTGAGCGCTGTTTTGTTAAGGAAATTACCTCCTAAATTGAAGGACCCAGGTAGTTTTACCATTCCTTGCAGGGTTGGTGAGCACTTCTTTGAAAAGGCACTGCTGGACTTGGGGGCAAGCATCAATCTTCTTCCTTATTCTGTTTACGAAAAGCTAGGATTAGGAGAACTCAAACCAACATCCATCACCTTGCAGTTGGCTGATCGCAGCATCAAAAGACCTAGAGGTATTTTGGAAGATGTCCTAGTTCAGGTAAATGATTTCATTTTGCCTGCAGATTTTGTTGTGTTAGACATGGAGGACTCTTCAATGTCATCTTCTTTACCGATCATTCTAGGTAGGCCCTTTATGAGTACGGCTGATATAAAAATTTGTGTTAAAAAGGGTACTATAAGTATGAAAATAAATGGAGAAAAGGTTGAATTTAAAATGTTTGATACACTAAAATTACCACATGATGATCATGAGTGCTATAATGTTGATGTGGTACAGGAGATTGTTGATCAAACATTTCAGGTACATAGCATTGAACCACTACAAGCCACAATTACACAATCTCTAACTTTGTCTCATGTTGAACAGGAATACGATGACGGCAGGATTGCAGAGACAGTACATCACCTTGAAACTCCAAAGTCATATTCAGGTAAACTCGCACCTGCATTTGAAAATATTGTGACTAATAACACTTGTGTTTCCTCAGACCAGTCGACTGGTGAACGGAACAAGTCGACTGTCCCGACTGCTACCAGAACACCAGACGTGGAGCTTAAGCCGCTACCTGAACATCTGAAGCACGCATATTTGGGTGAGAACCAAACGCTACCAGTGATAGTTGCTGCAAACTTGAGTGCACAAGAAGAAGATAAGCTGCTGAGGGTACTGCGAGAACACAAAGGTGCAATAGGATGGACCATTGCAGATATCAAGGGAATAAGTCCATCCAAATGCATGCATAAAATACTTCTTGAAGATAATGCAAAACCTAGCAGGGAAGCACATAGAAGGCTTAATCCACACATGAAGGAAGTAGTAAGAACAGAGGTCTTGAAGCTACTAGATGTTGGCATCATCTACCCTATCTCAGATAGCAAATGGGTGAGTCCTATACATGTGGTGCCTAAGAAAAGTGGAGTCACAGTGGTGAAGAATGAAGAGAATGAGCTTATCCCTACTAGAGTGACCACAGGATGAAGGTATGCATTTACTACAGGAAGCTGAATAACGAAACCAGGAAAGATCACTTCCCTCTTCCTTTTATTGATCAAATGTTAGAAAGATTAGCAGGATATAGTCATTATTGTTTTTTAGATGGTTATAGTGGCTATAATCAAATTGCTATTGCTCCAGAAGATCAAGAAAAAACCACTTTTACATGTCCTTTTGGTACTTTTGCATACAGGAGGATGCCCTTTGGATTGTGCAATGCACCAGCTACATTTCAGAGATGCATGATGAGTATATTTTCAGACATGGTGGAAAGGTTCATCGAGGTATTTATGGATGACTTTAGTATTTTTGGATCTTGTTTTGATGAATGTCTTAACCATTTGCAGCTTGTACTTAAGAGATGTGAAGAATGCAATTTAGTGCTGAATTGGGAAAAGCACCATTTTATGGTACAACAAGGTATTGTCTTGGGACATGTGGTGTCAAAAAGAGGCATAGAGGTGGACAAGGCAAAAGTTGACATCATATCAAAGCTACCCCCTCCTACTACAGTCAAGGGTGTTAGGAGTTTTCTTGGACATGCAGGGTTCTATAGAAGATTTATAAAAGATTTCTCAAAAATCTCCAGACCCCTTTGTGAATTGTTGGCTAAGGACGTTGAGTTTGCATGGACAGAAGAGTGCACAAATGCTTTTATTACATTGAAGAATCTTTTCATTTCTGCACCTATTGTCATGGCACCAGATTGGAACCATCCTTTCGAGCTTATGTGTGATGCAAGTGATTATGCTTTGGGAGCTGTTTTAGGTCAGAGAATCAATAAGGTACCCCATGTTATTTACTATGCTTCTCGAACTTTAAATGATGCACAGCTTAATTATTCTACAACGGAAAAAGAAATGTTAGCTGTCATTTTTGCTGTAGAGAAGTTTAGATCATATTTAATTGGTTCTAAAGTTATTGTTTTCACTGACCATGCTGCTTTGAGATATTTATTTGCTAAAAAGGATGCTAAGCCTAGGTTGATCAGATGGGTGCTGTTGCTTCAAGAATTCGACCTTGAGATTAGAGACAAGAAAGGAAGTGACAATGTTGTGGCAGATCACATGTCCAGATTACTGCAGGAGGAAGAAAGAATTGTGCCCTCACTTAATGAAAATTTCCCAGATGAAAATTTATTTGAAATAAATATACAACTTCCATGGTTTGCAGATATTGTAAATTATCTCACTGCTCATGTTTTTCCTCCAGGGATGACAATTCAGGAAAGAAAGAGACTGGTGGCCATGTGCAAGCACTATTATTGGGATGATCCTTATTTGTTCAAATTCTGCCCTGATCAAATTATAAGAAGATGTGTGGCAGAAGAAGAGAAAATGAGTATTCTACAACATTGCCACCAATATGCATGTGGAGGACACTTTGGACAAAAAAAAAACAGCACTTAAGATATTACAATCAGGTTTTTATTGGCCTAATATATTCAAAGATGCTTTTTCTTTTTGCAGGACTTGTGACAAATGCCAAAGGACAGGCAACATCTCTTCTAGAAATCAAATGCCACTGCAAAACATCCAAGTAATTGAGCTTTTTGATGTTTGGGGAATCGACTTCATGGGTCCCTTTCCTAACTCATTTGGTTATTTATATATTCTTGTGGGTGTGGATTATGTGTCTAAATGGGTCGAGGCTGTTCCCTCAAAAACTAATGATCACAAAGTTGTTGTCAAGTTTTTGCAGGAGAACATCTTCACTAGGTTTGGTACACCACGAGCAATAATTAGTGATGGAGGGAGTCACTTCAATAATTTTCCATTTGCTTCTTTGATGAAGAAATATGGGATTACACATAGAGTGGGTACTCCATATCATCCTCAAACCAGTGGGCAAGTGGAGATTAGCAACAGAGAGATCAAGAGCATTTTGGAAAAGACAGTAAATACAAGGAGAAAGGATTGGTCGCTACGATTGAATGATGCATTATGGGCCTACCGAACAGCATACAAGACACCCATCAGCATGTCACCATACCGTTTGATTTTTGGAAAAGCCTGTCATCTGCCAGTGGAGTTGGAACACAAAGCCTATTGGGCCATCAAAAGGTTCAATTTTGATATGAAACAAGCAGGCGACAAAAGAAGATTGCAACTGAACGAGCTTGAAGAGTTGAGGCATGACGCATATGAAAATGCAAAGTTGTACAAGGAAAGGACCAAGATGTACCATGATAAACAGCTAGCAAGGAAGGAGTTTTATGAAGGACAGAAGGTATTAATATACAACTCAAGATTAAGACTCTTTCCAGGCAAGCTTATGTCACGATGGTATGGCCCATACATTGTTACAAAAGTCTTTCCACATGGTGCATTGGAGGTTCATAGCAAAGAGAAAAATCAAACATTCAAGGTGAACGGGCATAGGGCGAAACCGTACATTGAGATGAGTTTAGAGCCGCACAAGGAAGATGTGAATCTTCAAACCATCCAATACACCGCATGAACTCATCAAGTCTAGCTGAAGACAGAAAACACAGCGCTTATTGGGAGGCAACCCAATTTTTCAGGAGAGTACTTACACTCTCTAGTTATTTATTTCTTTAATCATTTCTTTATTTCTTTATTTTATTTTCTTTCCTTCAAACTAGTTGGTAACACATGCCTATACTTTAAGTTTTGTGCGAACATTGAGGACAATGTTCCATCTAAGTTTGGGGGTAGTTATTTATATTTGGAGTCTTTTGATTTTTTTTGGGATAAACAATTTCTTATAAAGTAAGAGTAAGGATACTTATTTACTTTAGGATTGTTGAGTTTCATAATTCCTTACAAAATTGTAGGAGTCATGCTATTATACATTAAAAACAAATGTGATGCTTCTTCTAGTGATTATCCTCTTTGATCTAGTCCTAAACAGAGTTTAAGTAAATAGAGTAAAAACAATATATATATATATATATATATATATATATATATATATATATATATATATATGAATAAAGTCAATCTACTCCAATGTTTTGAGTTGCTCAGTAACTAGGGGTATTCATCACCAATGTTTACCTTTACGTCAAACGGCAACTTGAAATATGAGTATGCAAAGCACTTAAAGTTCGTGACTTGTTGAGTAACCGGGTGGATGCATCACAAATGTCTTGCACTCGCGTCAAAAGGCAAGTGACGACTTAAAGAAGAGACTAAAAAAAAAAATCTAGTTTGCTACTCGGTTTGTAGTAGAGAAAAGGGATAATCACAGATGGAGTGTTACATACTATAACTATAATTAATTACATGACAAATATGATTGGGTTTGGAGTTATGAATAGACAATTGCACTAGAGAAAGTGGGTATGCTTGTTTTTACTTTATTTGCAAATTGTTTATAATTTTGATTGCAAAATTTTGATGCTTGCATAATGAGACATTTTCTTGGAGTGATGGGGTGAGACTATTATTTTCCCCTGTTCATAATTTCACTTTTTGCTTGAGGACAAGCAAAAGCTAAGTTTGGGGGTATTTGATGAACTCAAGAATATTCACATTTAGGAGCAATAATCTTATTGCAATTGGACATTTAAATGCTCTATATGTGGTATTTTACTCTTCTTTTCTCTTTTCCATAGGAAACAACCAAAAGCAGCAAAACGAAGCAGATTCCAGACTAATACAGACTGAGAGGATGATATACAGGGAACTGCAGTGCAACAGTCGACTGGCTCTTCATCAGTCGACCGGACAGAGAGATTATTGGGGCTCGGCACAGTCGACTTCCCCAACATCAGTCGACTTGACTGAAGGATCATGAAGCCACAGATGTCTTGGCACAGTCGACTGCTTCCAAAGCCAGTCGACTGGTATTCGGCGGAGTCAAAAGATAAGAGCAGCGGAGATTCGTCCTCATCCAAATGCGAAGCAAGATTTAATTATCCAAACCCAGGTTATGTGCGAATAACAACTTCTCCAACGAATCAAAGCTAGAGACCGGGGAGTGGCAAGAGCACGTGGTCAGCAGAAAAGGAAGTAAAGAAGAAAAGAGAAAGAAATAAAATGCCGATCAAATAAGGAAGGAAATAAATAAAAGAAGAGGACTTTTCTGAAGAAAAAAAAAGGCAAACCCTAATTCTCTTCCTGTATTCTATAAATATCAACCAAGAGGCGTTATTCTGGGGACGACGAAGACAGACGGAAGTTCTGAATCATCAAGTCATCAATCAAGAAAATTATTCTATCAGCATCGAAGATGAAGGAGATCGAGTTCATTGAAGCAACGCGCCAGTCGACTGTGTGACAGCCAGCCGACCTATCTGGCCGAACTACATCAGTTTATTTCTTCTCTTTCTAGTTCTTTTATGTTCATCATGTATTCGAAACTGTTAGTAAATAAAAGTTTTATTATGTGGAACTAATTTCATAGTTGGGTAGATTGAAACCGTAGTTATGTAATGCTTATATTCTTCTGAATGCTATTCTATTACTTATTGATTAAACCTGAGAGTATTGGTATAGATTTATAATCTACAAACTTGTTCAGAAGTTCTAAGAGCAGTCGACTGAGAGTGACAGCAAGTCGACTGCCATACAGAACCTGAGATTATCAAGTTTGCATATTATAAGTCTGAATTTGTTATATGAGTATAGAGACGACCCGTATCTTGTGCTCAAAATTGTAACACAGGAATCTTTAGGGGTTCTTGGTTTAATCAACTTGAAGGATCTAGATCTGATACCAATTTCTAGAACTTTGAGTGTTTGTTTGTTTCCATTGTTCATATGTTTTCTTTAAGTGCAACTTAGTGGATACCATGCTAAATACTTAGGGAAAGAAACGAATTAGAGTAGATACCATGCCTAATTCTTGGCTTAGGGAAACATCAACTTTAAGGAGTAGATACCATGCCCTTAAAGGAACGAACATGAGTAATTAGAGTAGTGAAGAAGGTGACTTAGCATTACTGACTATAGGTGGAAATCAAAGCCCAACTACTTAACAAACATTGTGATTCAGAACTACTTGATCTAGTTATTTCCTTTAGAACACTTCTCTACGATTCTTATTTCTGGTTTATTGGTTAGTAAGTTAATTTCTACAATCTCTGTGGGATCGACCCTTGCTCGTCACTAAGCTTCTATAAACGATTCGTACACTTGCGAGGTTTTAATTTGTGTCTAGTTTATCTACTTATTTAGATCTTCTAGATTGACAACAGAAACCAAGATTACAAGATTATAGAAAGCTACTTCAGCCCCTCCTAGGGGCGGGGGTACTTCTGTTAAGAGACACGTGTGGGCGACGAAGGCCGTGCTGTTGATGCCCTACTTCGATGGACGTTCCTAGTCCAGCGAGCCGAGAAGCATCGTCCGCACCCGATCTAACGGTGGCCCGAACAGATGCTCTGCTCGACGAAGCTGCCACCCCACTTTGCGCATCTCCAGGGTCTCGATGTATAGGGGGCGAGCGAAGCACGAGCTCGCAGAACATTATCCCCTATTATATTCCTCCCGAGTGCAAAAGGTAGTTCTAACAGTGCTTCCCTCAGATCGCCGTCGAAGATGAGCGTTCTTCGCCTTGAGCTCGACAATTCGCTCTGTAAGTGAGTCGTCCATCACGGTTATCTTCAAACGCGGCAGTCATATCGAGCCTGCACCACGAAAGGCGTCGGTGATTGTCCGCCGAAGATGAGCAACCTCCATGCTCTTATCGAAAGTTACCTTCTTCAGTTCGTCCCTCTTCGATGTCACCTTAGGCAGAGAGCGACAAAGGAGCTTAAGTCTCAAGCTGTGGTTGACAGCCATTGAAGAACCCACCTCATCGCCTTCGGGGGTCGTCTCGTTAATCCTCTCTTCTAATCATCTCCTTTCTATGTCTCGACGAACTACGACCAATCTCAGATGACCCAGCTCCCACTCCGCTTTGCGAAGCTCCCACTCCACTTCACGTAGTAGCTCTTGGTTTCTAGTGAGCTCCAACTTAACGATGCCGAGCTCTGTGCGAAGACGGGTGGCGCTGCTATCCTGAAAGAGGTGAACAAAAGAGGCAAATGTATTAGGACCTAAAAGCGAGTCCACGAAGATAACCAAAACTACGAGGAGGCTCAAAGACAAGACAAACATAGTTTTGAAACTTCACAAACACTTGGTCAAAATAGTTTTTTCATTAAGTAATCAGAAATACAAGCGGTGGCCAGTCCGCGGTTCGGCACTACATAGTCGAAAGAAAAAAAAGAAACAACACAAAACAAATCAAGGATCAACCTTTTACCAGCAATCCACTACTGAAGACGCTTCCTCAGGGGCTACGATGGCCAGGGGCGTAGCCTCCGACAGAGCATCACCCTCGGCCTCGGCACCTCCTCTCTCGATCTCCTCGACCTCTTCTTCTTCTCCGCCCTCCGAGACGTCGCCAAACCCAGGGACGGGGTCCGAAAAGAGGTGCCATCCGGCGCAGTCCACTTCGGGGAATTTCTCCCTCACCTGATCGATGGCTCGAGCGTATGCCTTCGCCATGTTTACGTAGAGAAACCCTCGTGATTTCTCCATGGCCTGCTCCTCGGCCTCCTTCGCCGCCTCTTGCCTTGCCGCCACGACTGCATCTACCTTTTCTTTAGCCGCCAGCTCGTTATCTTGAAGAAGCCGGGCGTTATCAGCCTCCAACTTGGTGACCACAGCTTCGAGGTGCCCCAACCTCAAGTTCTTCGACTTGGCCTCGAGCCTTGCCTGCTCGAGGTCCTTAGCAATCCGGACCTTTTCTGCTCGAGCCTTATCCGCCTCGAACTTCAGCTCCTTTTCCTGATCGGCCATCTTCTCCATCAGACGACCGAAGTGGCAAGTGATATGCGAAGAGTAGGACTTGGGTTGTTAGCAAAAAAGACTAAGTGCTCAGCCAAAATAAAACTCAGTCTTCGAAATTTACCGACACCGCCGAGCGGGCAACCTCGAGTGCGTCGTCCCCCACGCTACCCACCTCCGTGGCTGCCTTGTCCTTCGGCATTGCAAGGTGCCGAACTGCCTGCATACACGCCGAAGAGTCGCCTAGGAACCCGTCGAGCTTGCAGACCTGCCAGTCCAGGACGAAAATTCTTTTTGTGCTCCTCGATTAGGAACACCTGGGCTTTATCAGTCAGTGGCGGAGCCTCTAGTCCTAAGGCTGCCGATATCGGAAAGACCCCCGTGTCAGTAGAAGCCGAAGCCACTGCTGGGGGCGAAGGCTTCGCAGCCGAGGGGGGTCGCCTCCCTAGCTGCTCCGCGACAGCGCGATGAGCTTGTAACCCCTCCGAGGGGGCCTTCGAGGCAACCCTCTTCCTCTTCTTCGGGGTCTTACTGCTCAGAACCCCCTCGTTGCAACAGCAATTTGTCGAAGTCCATTGATTCTGCAAAAAATAAAAAGAGTTAGAAACATGGCCTACTTGGCTCGCAACACAAAAGAAGAAGCTATCGCCGACCACTACAAAAAAAAACAAAACCGTACTAGGGTTTATCGGGCTATGACCCCCCCAGAAGAGAACCTCCTCGATCAAGTCCTTCCAATCAAACTTCGGGCGATCGAGCAGCGTCCGAACCATATCTTCCTCCTCGGTGCTAAGAGTTGGGCTCTCCTTGACCTTCTTTGGGACCAACTCTACCCAGGCTGTGGGGATCCCCCATGGCCCTCGACTTCCGATGAGGAACTACTTATCCCTCCAATTTTTTATCGAGTCCGGACAACTAACCAGCTTCGTCCCGAACCTCAGAGCCAGATAGAACCGGTACGCATCCTTATGCTGCTGGTGCATCCGGTACATCGTTCGGAGCACACTCAACCTCGGCAAAAGACTCGCCGCTTAACAGTGGAGGACGAATCCGTTTATCAGCCTCCATACATTCGGCATGTACTGAACGGGGCTGACGAGGAACCACCTCAACACTTCGGCGATGAAGGGGTGGAGAGGGAGCCGAACTCCCGCCAAGAACGCGTCGACTGGCCAGAAGCACATGTCGACGGGCCTTGGCGAGTTGGCCCTCACCCCCGGCCCAGGGAGCATTAGGTCTAACTCCCTTGGGATTTGGAAGCACTCCCGAATCCTTACGAAGTCCGCCTCTGTAAGGATAGATATCGTTTCGTCTGCTTCCGAAGTCTCTTTGGCCTCATTTTCATCGAAACTTCGACCCATCCCGTACATTATCCGTTCCGCCTGGTCCTCCGGAATGTCTCGAACCCTCTATAGTCTGGTTAGAACCTTAAGTAACCTCCCGAACTCTCCCATTCTCCACTCCTCTTCGATCATCATCTCAAGAATTACTGAAGTCTACCCTACCACGGCTTTGCCCTTGTCAATTGGAGGGATCTGACTAGAGGAAGCCTCGGGGGAAAGAAGAGGGGAGATCTCCTTCCTCGTATGGTCAATAGACATTCTCTAAAAGGAAATAAGCTAAGTATAAAGTTACCTCGATTTGACAGCTACAATCGGAAAACACACCGGAAGACGGTAGAAACTCGTAGGAAGCTCTCGCTAAGTGAAAATCTCGCCTGAGTAAAAACAAGAATAGTGAGAAAATGGGAGAGGGGGTGGAGATTTATAGAGACTGAGATTGGTGGTGCGTTTACCAAGGTTAAGAGGCCCCCAACAATGCAAAGGCCTGGCCCATTTGGTGAAAAACGCAAGAAATTGCGTTGACCGGTCAAACAACCCTGGGGCCCACGAGCCACGTGTCGCCCTCTCATTCCTCAGCAAGCTCTCTGAAGTCGCTTGACACCGACGTCAAACTGCAAGAAATTGCCTTGACCGGTCAAACAGTCCTGGGGCCCACGAGCCACTTGTCGCCCTCTCATTCGTTGGCAAGATCTCCGAAGTCGCTTGACACCGACATCAAAATTCAAGAAATTGCGTTGACTGGTCAAATGGTCCTGAGGCCCACGAGCCACGTGTCACCATCTCATTCGTCGGAAAGCTCTCTGAAGTCGCTTGACACCGACGTCAAAATGCGAGAAATTGCGTTGACCGGTTAAACGGTCCTGGAGCCCCCGAGCCACGTGTCGCCCTCTAATTCATCGGCAAGTTCTTTGAAGTCGTTTGACACAGACGTCAAAATGCAAGAAATATCTTTGACTGGTCAAATGGTCCTGGGACCCACGAGCCACGTGTCGCCCTCTCATTCATCGGCAAGCTCTCCGAATTCGCTTGAAACCGACGTCAAAACCCAAGAAATAGCGTTGACTGGTCAAATGGTCCTGGGGCCCACGAGCCAAGTGTCGCCCTCTCATTCGTCGGTGAGCTTTCCGAAGCGCTTGACACCGACGTTAAAATGCGAGAAAAACTGGGGACCCACCTGCCACGTGGCGCTCTCCTAGACCTCGGCAAGCTCTCCGAAGTCACTTGACACCGACGTCAAAATGCGAGAATAACCAGGGGCCCACCTGCCATGTGGCGTTCTTCTAGACCTCGGCAAGCTCTCCGAAGTCGCTTGACACCGATGTCCAAATGCGAGAAAAACTCGGGGCCCACCTGCCATGTGGCGCTCTCTTAGACCTCGGCAAGCTCTTCGAAGTCTCTTGACACCGATGTCCAAATGCGAGAAAAACCAGGGGCCCACTAGCCACATGGTGCTCTCCTAGACCTCGACTAGCTCTCCAAAGTCGCTTGACACCGATGCCCAAACACGAGAATAACCAGGGGCCCACCTGCCACGTGTCGCTTTCCTGGACTTTGGCGATGCGATCCGGAGTCGCTTACCACCGACCCTCGAATGAGGGAAATCCAATTGCCCACAGACGTAGGATCACTTCGAAAGGTGCACTACGGCCTGATGGATGCCTCAGATTGAGCCACGTCACCGCGTCCTGATTCCCCTTCAGATCACTCAGAAAAGCGTGCAACGAGACGATCGACGTCCGAGATTGCACCACGTCATTTTTTATTTAATTTTCCATTTATTTTAATTAAAATTCGAATTAATTATTTAAAAATTTGCAAAAAATAATTAAAAATTCAGAAAAATTAGTTAAAAATTCTAGAAAATAATTATAAATTCAGGAAAAATATTTTGAAGCTCCTGAGTAAATAATTATTTGTTAGAATAATTAATTGATACTTCTGAAAATAGATTATCGCTTCGCATAATTAAATAAATGACTTGAAAAATAGTTAAAAATCGGGAAAAATCACAAAAAAATGCAGAAGAGCCTGAGAATGACTTTGAGCATATCTTCAGCCCAGAAAAGCACCGTTACCCCTCAAACAAGATTCAAACCCCCTTTAAGAACTCTGATAAAGCCCTATACGTCATTAAGACAACAAAACAACTCCCCAAAGGCTGTAATACACAGTCTTTGGGAGTGGGGGGCTCATAATTTGGCTAAAATGGGGTTAAATCGGAACCATTCAAATAGGGCACGAATCTTAAAGTTACAGGGGCAAAGCGGTAATTTCACTTATAGACGGGTCCAAATTGGGAACCAGGTCTCTCCTCTTGGACCCGCTAACCCATGAACGGATTTGTTCAGCTGAGAATGGGTCTCAACCCATTAAGGACCATTTCAACAGGATATGAGGAAATTTTGGCTCGTCCTTATCCATTGGAAGTGGTTTCAACCACTTCTATTCAGTCACGCCGGGAAGCAGGGATTCGTTGTTATCCCGAAGCAGATCCCCCCGGTGATTATAAGTACCCCCTACCTCCTACCGTTACAAGGTGATCACTCTTTATCTAGCTAAGCTCTTTTCCTTTCCTTTTCTGAGTATTGACAAGAGCGTCGGAGGGTTCGTTGCCGGGATCCATCCCGGTATTTCGAATGTTTGTGCAAGTCCGCGGGAGCACCAAGGAGTCAGCCTATCAACTAGTGAAGAAGTCAGATTTGGCTTGTTCGAATTCCTACGAATCCATAAATTCTATCTATTACTCCCACACCAGATTCAGCGACAACAAATATCTAATATTGATAACTATCATGTATAGTGATTTTCTATTATCGGTAATGACACGAACGAAAGGTCTAAATGATGATCGAGGTCAGGCACCAACAAATCGTGGTGGAAGACCCTCGTAATGAAGGCTGAGGCCATGTTCCCCTATATACACAAGTAAGAAGTGTTGATTAGTTTCCATCTGTATAAATAGGTGTTAAAATAAATTTATAACTAAAACATCAATTATTCCATGAACTTGTAGGTTCCTTCATCTTCCGGTATGACCGAGCCTAGTTCCTCATCTGTTGCACGTAGAGGTCCATGTCTGTTAGATCCAAAACTATTGACTTTGCAGAATGAACACCGATCTCAGTCCATATGGAATAGTGTATCGAAGAAGTGTACGTTTCGTAGGCATCCTCCATAGCTACCGATGCATCCACATACACAGGGAAAATGACGGTCACGTTAAAAGATGTTGCGATGATATCGGGTCTTCATGTTAATGGGCTAGCAGTGACTGGGAGTATGGGATTTGATAAAAACGGCTGGAGGAAGTGTTCAAAGACAGCTTGAACGATGATTCGAACGAGTTTCAAGTTGAGTGCTACACCAAGGCATACATAATGACAATATTTGGCGGTGTGATTTTTCCAAACTCGTCGGGTGATACGGTGCCACTAATGTAGCTATTGTTGATCGCGAATATTAGGAAAGCCGGTGAATACAGTTGGGGTAGTGCCACATTAGCCGCCTTGTATAGAAGATTGTGTTGGAGTTCATTGAATGCGGTTCAATTGACTGGGCCAATGATAATACTACAAGTGTGGAGTTGGGAGCATCTACACATCGGTCGACCCCACATAACTCGGCAATCACAATGGTGGATGGCCCATGTAATATCCCGGACGGATATTGTATTTATATAATTATTATTTTTAAAGTTAAAATATTTTTATAGAAATTACTTGGTTTTTCTAATAAAAAGTTATCTGGATATATATACTAGTAATTATATATATGTATTGTATCAGTTTTGTGTACTTGTACAAAATCTTGAAAAATGCGTTTTTGAGAAAAAGTCCGAAAATCCCGGGCAGATATTAAAAATTATTATTTTATTATTGTTTTATTTTTTTTTCAGAAATGAAATATTTTTGGTGGATATCACCTGGTTTTGTTAATAAACATTATCTATACGTATATACTAGTCTGTATATATCTGTTTTGTATCAAATAATACTGGAATCTTTCGAGCCGGTAATAAAATTATTTTATTTTTATTTCTCGGAATTAGATTATTTTTGTACAGATTGATTTGTTTTAACTAATAAAAATTATATGTATAGACAGATATATGTACGCATTTGAATTGTATTGATTTCGTATGTTTGTACGAATTTGTGTAATATGTGATTTTGAGAAAATACATTCTATTCTTGATAAATCATGATGAGATGAAGGTTTAGGATTGGATTATGGTTGATTGCAATTTTATTGGGTGTTGATTGCAATTTTAATTTGCAAATTGGACTCCGATTGTTTTGAGCCACAAAGAGAAAGAGACATGTGAACTCTTCTCAACCACTTTCTCTCTCTCCCTCTCCTATAAGGCATGGCCGGCCAACCCTATGGGGGAAAACCCCCTTTCATTTTTTGTCTCTTTATTTCTCCATCTCTTCTCACTCTCCATCTTTCTCTCTTACATTTCTTTTACTTGTCTTTATTTAGAAAAAAATTAGAAAGAAATAAAAGAAAGAGAGAATCAAAAGAAAAAGAGTGGGTTTGTTCATGGGTTGTTCTTGAAGAGAATCAAGAACAAGGAGCAAAGAGGAGAAGAAGCTAGCAAGTTCTTCCTACAAAGTTTGGGAGGGGGTTTCTCATTCTCATGCTCGTTTTTAGTATTATTAGGGTTATTATTGTTTTATGTTATTGTATTGAGTTAATTTAATGTTCATATGGAATAGAATAAAGAGCATGCAAAGAATCAAGTGGTAGAACACAAATTAGAGCGATAAAGATTCAATATTTGTTGTTTTAGGGTTAGAATTGTTTAACTATGTTAAAAGAGGAATTTTGACCCCAAATTTATTTTAGAGGTTCTTAGGGGTGTTATTACCATGCTCAAAATTTTGTGGGTTTTTCGGAGTTGTTTTGATGGTTGAAACGAACGTTTCCCCCCAAATAGCGAGTGTTGGGCAAAAACAGCAACTTGCTGTTTTGGGGTGAACGCCGGCTTATGTTCGGGGGGGCTAAAATTTGATGTTCCTTACAGAATTTAGAGAATTGATCAACTAGGAAGTTATAGTAGACGTTCTTACCTTTACAAAATCTCCTATTTGGTTAAATTCTGATAAGTGGTGCAAAAATTATGGCCGTTACAAAACAAGGCAGTCAGCTTGGTTGAAAACTTACTATTTTGTTTGTTCAGTGTTTTTATACCTCTTACTCACTAAATTTGGTGAAATGTTCAACTCAGAAGTTGTATTAGACGTTCTCAACTTTCCAAATTGCCCTATTTGGTTAGATTCCGATAAGCGAAGTAGGAGTTATGGCCTTTACAAAATACAGCAGCCAGCTTTGGCTGAAGTGCTCGCTGTTTTAATTGTTTGTTGTTTTTGAGTCTTTTACTTAATAAATTTGGGAAAGTGTCCAACTAGAGAGTTGTAGTAGAGACTCTAAACTTTCCAAATTTTCCTATTTAGTTAGATTTCGTTAAGCGCAGTAGGAGTTATGGCCTTTACAAGTAACAGCAGCCAGCCTTTGGCTGTGAGCTCGCTGTGTGACTTGTTTAATGTTTTTGTGTGTCTTACTTACTGAATTTAGGAAAGTGTTCAACTAGAGAGTTGTAGTAGAGAATCTTACCTTTCCAAAATGTCCTATTTAGTTAGATTCCGATAAGCAGAGTAGAAGTTATGTGCTTTGAAATTTTCAGCTTTGCTGTAGTTTTGGCTGTCTTTTATCATCTTGTATTGTGTTCAAAGGACGGTGGATAGAATTCCATAAGGAATTTGGAAAAGTGTTCAACTAGGAAGTTTTATTATATGTTTCCACCTTTCTAAATTGTATGGTTTGGTTAGATTCCGACAAGTAGAGCAATTACAAGCTATAGAAGTTTCAGCTTTTTGTTGAAATTCTGTAGTTTAGTTAACTGTTTGCGTATGTTCGATGACAGGAATTTTAAATTCCTTACGAAATCTGAGAAAGTGGTCAACTAGGAAGTTGTAGTAGATGTTCCAACCTTTTCAAATTTTCCAGTTTCATTAGATTCTGACAAGTAGAGCAAGAGTTACAAGCTTGCGAAGTTTCAGGTTTTTGTTGAAAATCCGCAATTTGGTTAAACTGTTTGCGTGTGTTCGATGTACCAGATTTTGAATTCCTTACAGAATCTGAAAAAGTGTTCAACTAGAGAGTTTTGGTAGATTTTCTTACCTTCCTAAAAAAGTCTATTTTTATCATATTCCGATAAGCGTAGCACTAGTTGCTTCTAGGCCGTCAGAAGGTTTTTAGGTCGCTTTGGCATTTTTCATTAGTAGTATGTTTATAATAGACTATTAGAAGATTCTTCTGTTGCTTCTAATTATAAAAGATCAAGTTTTGCTAGTAAGCATGTTTGGTTGCTTCTAGGTTGTTAGAATACCTGTATGGTTGCTTCTATATGTTGTTATGCTCATACGCAGCTCGTCTGGCTCGTATATAGTTGTATGTCTCATAGGTAGCAGATTTGGCTCGTATGTATGTTATTGTCTCATACGAAGCTCATTGGGCTTGTATGTAGGTATTTTTTTATATATGTAGGCTGTGAGTGGATCCGAGGAGATCTTCTGAAGTCTAGATTAAGACTTGGTTAATTATGTCGAAAAACTGTTAACTCTTTAGAAGAGAGACACGTACGGTGCTTTTTCATGTCGAGTTGGAAGCACCGTGCATGTCTCGCTTGTTTGGTTAGAAGAGTAACACGTACGGTGCTTTTTTCATGACAAGTTGGAAGTACAGTGGCATGTCTAACTTTTTGGTTAGGGTTAGTGATATCGTTAGGATAGTAATAGTTACTTAACCATTTTTATCTATAAATAGCCGAAGGGTGAGAGTTGGTGTTAGGGGTGATACCCTATAATCCAATCTCTCCTATAGGCTGACACTAAGTAGTGTTATTAGGATGTATTCCCCTATCAAAGGGATACGGGCGGTGCTTTTTCATGACGAGTTGGGAGTACGGGATCCGTATATTGATTGTTAATTCCTGAACTGCCATGATAAGAACGAGAGGTGTTCCTAGAGAAATAGAACCTACAATTCCATCAGGTTCTACGCCTTCTCATGACGAGTTGAGGACACAGAAGAAGGTTGACGAGTATCTTGTAGTTCGTTTTGGCTTTGAGCGAGGACCGGTTCGCCGGGAAATAGTAGAAAAAGGGGACACCACTATTGTACTGCAGTAGCAGAACTAGACTGTACCTGCAACCTCATCAGTCATGTAGTATATGTCAGGAACAGGATGGGTACAAAAGTAGAATTCATGATGCGGGTTCAAATCCCTATATATGAAGAAACGACTTGATATGGGGCGTATGTAGTATGGGTTGCATACTGTTCCAGAGTCTCGCTTGCATTAGAATAAGTGCATCATTGCATTAGTTAATCCTATATTAGATTCTAAGTCATAGCATATACTGACACATCAAATATATGTACACGTTTCTCTTTCCATCAATCTGTTTACTTATAGTTGAGAATCGCTGCTAGTTATCAGCCTTAAAGCTTCAGTATATGTACTAATGTTTCCACTTCAATAGGTACTTGATTGCAGAAGTACAGGTACATGATTCAAGAGAACTCAAGGCAAGAGAAGCAGGAGTCAATTTTATTTTCCGCTGTGAATTATTTTGGTTTTATTGTTTCATTTGTAACAATTATTGTAGTCTATTTATTTGTTGGGAAGCATCCAAGTGAAGTACCAAGTGTTGTTCTTTATTCATTGTAATCTGATGTAAATTGTTGAAAGTTGTAACACTTGGGATTGTAAAGGTATTATTGTAACACTGTTATAATGTATTGCAATTTTGTAACAATCGGATTATAATACATTTGTGTTGAATAAAAAGTTTTAAATTTTCCTGTTTTTCTTTGTATTGTGGCTAATTGAAGGAAAGATTCTGGCTTATGTCATAGTTTTTCAGTATATAGAAATCGGGGCATTACAGCCCATGTAGAGAATCAAGCAATGTTGGCACCCATTGGGGTATATTGGACTGGGTCACACACGTGGAAGGATAATCCACGTGGTGTGTTGACATATTATAGAGACGAGCTTGATTAATTGCTGGATGAGTTATTCAATTGGGTTCCTTACAATGAAGAAAGGGATGAAAGATTGCCACCTGTATGTAGGGCGACCCCACAATTATGGTTGACGAGATCACCACTTGTCAAATTCGGTATTGTGGATTTCTATTTCGCAGACCGAGTGCTTTGACAGTTTGGACTTCATCAACACGTTCCGGCACAACATAATTATGACACGAAGTTGCACGGAACCAAGGGGATGGGTGGCTGCCTGATCACAACTGGGCAATACACCACCAACTACATGTCAGCCATTGGAATGAGGAACACTTCGACATAGTTGTAGACCTGTCTTCTCCATTTGACCCAGCCTTGCATGGCCATATATGAACTGGTATAAGAGAATCACACGATTGTATGCTGCTCCACCCTGACCTAGCCCAGATGACATTCAATTGCCGCTTTAAAGAAGAGAGACAGAGCTGGCACCTGGGTATTCTATACTGCAGCCAATGTATTAACCGAGGGCATCGACTCACCGATCCATAGTAAGACTAAATGTTTCGGTATTCTTTTCAAGGTAATTCATTTAATTATTATTAATTATATCATTTATGAATCATATACCATTATAAATTACGATGTAGATCGAAGATGCATGGGATATTGCAAAACAGTGTGCTCGTGCACTTTCCAGCAATGTGCCCAATGCAGTAAAGGATTTCGCAAGAGGCATTCTCAATCCCTGCGGGTCGCAGCTCGAACATGTTGGTGAAGGATCCCAACTGGATGAACTGTTGAACGCCCACGGTAAAATGAAGGAAAATGGTGACAATTAAACAAAGGAGGCATCACATATACCCGAGCCAGTACAACAACCGAGTGTGCAGTAAGAAGAAGATGAGCCACAACATGAACAACAAGAGTTAGATGACCTGGAAGATCGTATCCCCATATCCCAAGTTAATCAAATATCCCCAGAGAGGACAAAACAGAATAGAAAGAAAACGAAATTGTATACCCCTACTTGAATTTAATTCGTTCTTAAGCTTTTGTTTGTCTCTAAAATGTGAATCCATTAGAAGTTATTATTCTTGCATTAGTTTGTGAATGTTGTAATATCAATACTTGAGTAGGATGATCTTTTTTTATCATTTTTTTGGTTGGATGATGTTAGTTTGATGGCGGAATATCTTCCAGGTATGTTGATTGATATTTTGGTTTTTTTATTTTAATTTTAGGTACGATTATTGCATGGATGTTGTTACTTTTATTTCAGGTGCAGTTGTTGATGGAAGTTTATTGGTTTGAAATATTTTGATGCATGTGTTGTGAAAGGTTGTTGGAATTTTGTTGGTTGCTGACGGGAAAATGCGTAAACAGGGAAACAACTGCCATCAGCGTTGTGCTGTATAAAATTCCAAATTAAGCCGCAGTTGGAAACTGCGGCCCATGCACAACTAATAACGCAATTGCTAACTACATTTGTAGATATTTCAAGTTTTCCAGAAAGTTAGCAACTCTCTGGAAAATGTAAATCTCCTCAGAAGCAGTTGGCAACTGCGTCTTTTGTTGTACATGGGCCATAATTGGTAACTGCGTCTGTGGATATTGTCATTTTCTAGAGAGTTCTAACTCTCTGCAAAATGGAAATCTCCACAGACGCAGTTGTAAACTACAACTTTAGTACAACTAAAGATGTAGTTGGTAACTGCGTCTGTGGATATTTCCATTTTTCAGAGAGTTCTCTCTGGAAAATGAAAATCTCCACAGACACAATTGAAAACTGCGGCTTTATTTGTACATGGGCCGCAATTGGTAACTTCGGCTTAATTTGGAACTATTTACACCACAATGCAGTTGGCAGTTGTTTCCCTGTTTACACATTTTTCCTTCAGAACTCAAGCAACACACAAAATGGACCTGTATCAGCATTTCAAAATTCAACTCTATCCTAGTTATTAATTTCATACTCCTTCTCTACTAGTTCATGCTTTGTAATATTACGGGAAGCCCAAACTACTTCCAGTTCAACATCACTATAAAAAGCTCCTAATTTTGGATCTCAAATTATTTCTCCCCCATAATATAACCAAATAGGAATTTTGTAATCCATACCTATACATAAATGGACAAATATGCGAGTAATTATCTAATAAAACAGTAATAAGAAACAAAAGTCATACTTTCTGCGGTTGTATGATTACCTTAAAAAAACCCAGTGTTTGGGAGGGAAAATGACAACACAGATGATGTCGGAGAATACAAAGACGGTGCTAATCGTTCGGGATGTTGTCGCTGAAGAATGTGGGTAACGAGATTTGGATAATTGGTTGAGAAATAGGGAAATTAGGGTTTGGGGACATGAGGATTTGAGGTTTGAAGGTTGATTCATTAATTATGTGGAGATTTTATGGAGGGAGAGAAGCTAGATTAGGGTTATAGGGTTTTCAAAAAATTTTGGGCTTCAGAGTTAGGACAATGAATTGGGGAAAGAGATGAAGAAGAAATCAAGTTATAAGAATAAGGTTTAGAATGTTGTAAGGAGAATTTAACCAAGGCCGCAGTTTGGAACTGCGGCCTTGGTAATATCGAGACCGTAGTAGCCAACTGCGGCCTTAGTTAACTTAGTTTTTGCCTTGAGATAATTTTGGACAGCCTTGGAGTGTAGAGTATTATGGTATGAACTTAGTCCGCAGTACGGAACTTCTGCAACGAAATCGAATAGGTCGCAGTTCAGTACTGCGAGTGGCCTATTTTGAGAATTAGTTTTGAAAGTGACCTATTTTGAGAATTAGTTTTAAAAAGTGGTCTATTTCAGGAAAAAAATCGACTAAAATATACAAGAAACTGATGGATGCGCTTGTCAGGTTGTTTACAAGGTTATATTCCTTCCTTCCCAAGTATTCTGTAATCTAGTGGAGGCAGCAGATCACAACCTTAACGTAGACAATGCCAAGTCAAAATCTTTTACTGAAAAGGGTCGATATAAAAGGATTTAAACAGTACTAAACACACATATGGACTTCAAAATAATTTACATGACTAACAACCTCTTAGGTCAGAATGAATTGCTGCAAAGGATCATCCACTTTTAAGACAATAGATTAAAACAATAATTCACAAAATTAAGATTGAGCACTTGTCCTTCTGAGGTGCAGCACAAAATTAATTAAATCAACAACAGTATTGAAGAATCCTAAATTACCTGATATTTGATTTGGACAAAACCGAGTCGTGAGAAAGAGGCGACAGGGACATCGAAGGTGAGGGGCATCGGGCGGTGGTAGTAGTCGGGGGTGTCGGGCATCGGAAGGTGGAGCTTGGGATCTTGGAGATGGAGAGCTAGGGTTAGGGTTTCAAAGGTAAAGGTGGGTGAAGAGAGAGGCGTCGAGGGAATTTTGAGGGGGGGGGGGATTTTGAAGGGGTTCGCACTTGATGGGGGTGATTTCGAAGGCAGAGAAGAAGAGAAGATGATAAGAAAGAAAGAAAGAAAGAAAGAAAGAAAGCAGGGGCAAGATGGATGGGGGTATTTTTTGGGAAATGACAAAAATACCCCCGCTCGAGCTGGGGGTATGTTTCATCCATTCGATTCCCATCGTGGCATCAAGAGAGATCCAACGGTCTAATTTTTTTTTCTACTCATTTTCTCATTAAAGAATGTTTCTCATTGGTATGTATATGTATATATATATATATATATATATATATACATCCATTCGATTCCCATCGTGGCATCAAGAGAGATCCAACAGTCTAATTTTTTTTTCTTCTCATTTTCTCATTAAAGAATGTTTCTCATTGGTGTATATATATATATATATATATATATATATATATATATATATATATATATATATATATAATTTTAAAAATGGCTAAATTAAAAAAATTTTTAAAAAAACCACTGAACTTTGGGCCATTTTTAAAAATTGCACTAATTTTTTTAAATAAAAAATGCACAAAACTATAGTTTAAAAAAATTCACTTTAACGGAGTTAGGTTTCCGTTAGGCTAAATTTAAAAAAAAAACCACTTTTATCTTTCATTTGTGTTTAAATAAACACCACTAAACTAACCCTAACCCTAACCCTAGCCTTTACCCTAACTCTGTCAGTGTGTGTCTTTTTAAACTATAGTTTTGTGCGGTTTTTTTTAAATGACCCAAAGTTCAGTGGATTTTTTTAAAATTTACCCTTAAAATATATATATATATACTCATTATGTAGAAACCCTAAATCTTAATATAAAACTATAATGTAATTATCAAATAGGAACATATGGTTATAGAGAAGAAAAGAGAGTACTCGGTTTGAGCTGAGTTTGGATTCAGGATGTGGATCGGGTTGGATTTGCTGGTCGGTTCCATCAAACAAAAACACTTAGGGAGGAGCAGTGTGAGCAGCAAGAGGAGGAGGTGCAGCAAATGCGGGCCGGGTCAAGTATGCGACGACGCAGGAGGAGCGACGGCGGGTCGGATTTGGGTTTACTCAAGGACCAGAAGGAGTTTGGATTTTGGATTTGGATTTGAGTTTGGGCCGTATTGAGCCCAAATAATGTAAATGAGCATGAAAATTAGAGGAGGAGATTTAATCGGTTAATCGACCATTTAAATTGGCAGAGTAACTACTAATCGGCCGATTATACCCGATTAAATCGCTAACTATTGAAATATTATAAATTGCTAAAAAGATAATTGCTTAGTTTTCGATTAGCGATTAATCGGAGATCAATCGAACGTAATCGGGGATTTAAGGTGCTTAGCTACAAATAATATCAGTAACTATGTCATCTGCAAGTAGAATATTTCCTTGTATAGTTTTATTGAAATAAAATTGCAAGCGTGAAAACAAAAAAGACCTTCTTTCCTTTTAAGTCTTCAAGTTAGGAAGTTGCAAATATATTAGGGTATAAATAATGCAAAGAGCTGCTTGTATCAGTGACAAAGAATTAGGTGATTGTGATGATTAACATTATCATGTTTCCTTATGATGCGGTTTGTTTTTGGGGGGAGTGTGGATGCACCAGGAGTGAGTTCTACTCGATTTGTATTGGTGGAGGAACCTCTAGAGCAGACGGTGGTCCCGACCCTCAGCTGGAGGAGCGGCTCGGGAGCGGTCGTGAGTGAGGCGGATATCGGAGTCTCAGCTCGGATCTGGAGGCTCAATTCTTATGTACCTGCACACGGCCTGGAACACCGGGGTTGGTCCCGGTGGTAGACCCTCCAACGATCTAGTGAGCTACTGAGAGAGTAATAGTAACTAGGGTTTTGGAGTAAAAAGATTGATTACCTGGATAAGGGGTAGAGGGTCTGGTATTTATAGGAGAAGCCAACCGGGTCTGGACCCATTTGGGGCTAGGTATGGACCCGGTTGCCCGTGGGCCTGACGTGGCAGAAGCCCAAGCGGTATAGGGCTGACGTGGCGGAGGCCTGGGCCGTTTCCAGGTTGATGTGGCAGAGGCCTGGGCAGTTTTTGTGCTTACGTGGCAGATTCGGATGATCCGGCGGTGCACGCTTCCTGAGAGGATCCTGTGGCCCAGAAGGAGCCACATCATCTGACCTATATCAGGAGCCCCCCATTCCTAGAGGGCTGGGTGATCCAACCGTGTAGGAGTGGTTCTTTGGCTCTGTAGGAAGAGCAAGGTGGTGTGTGTGGCGAGGAATAGGATCTGTTCCTTCCAGAAGAGGCCAGGGGGGTAGGATGAATGGATCCCCTATTGGAGTCATGCAGGGTGCTAGGCGCAGGAGAGTCGGAGCAATGTTTGCCGAGCCCCTAGGGTCGGTAGACGAGCATCGATGATCGTCAGATGAGCATTGAGGATCGGCAGACAAGCTTTGAGGGTTGGTAGACGATCCCCTCACTAGTTGGAAGAGCATAGGGACGTCAAGGTCTGTCGAGTTGGAGCTCGGCTTACTGGATGTCGAGGGTTGGAAGGCGATCCCCCCGCTAGTTGGAAGAGCAAGGGAACGTCAAGGTCTGTTAGGTGAGTGTCGAGGGTTGGTGGATGAGTGTCGAGTGTCGGTAGACGAGCTTTGAGGGTCTGCAGACGATCCCCTCGCTAGTTGGAAGAGCAAGGGGATGCCAAAGTCTGTTGAGTTGGAGCTTGGCTTGCCGAGCATCGAGGGTCGGTGGACGAGCTTCGGGGGTCGGCAGATGACCCCCTCGCTAGATGGAAGAGCAAGGGGATGCCAGGGTCTTTTGAGTTGGAGCTCAGCTTGCCGAGCATCGAGGGTCGGCAGATTAGCCTTTCTCTTGTTGGATAGAGGGGATTTTTGGGGTCGCTGTGTCATCCGAGCTCCGAGCCCCCTACGAGTAGAGGACTTTGGGGTTCGCGCTATCGTCCAAGCTCCGAACCTCTTGTGTATGAAGGAGGGCTTTTGGGGCTCACGCTTTCATCCGAGGTCCAAACCTCTTGTGTATGAAGGAGGGCTTTTGGGGCTCGCACTTTCATCCGAGGTCCGAGCGCCCTGAAAAATAGAGGAGGATATTGGACCTCGCGGTGCCATCCGAGCTCCGAGCCTCCTATGAAATAGGAGAAGATATTGGGGCTCACGGTGCCATCCGAGCTCCGATCCTTCTGTTCGAAAAGAAGAGGAATTTGGGGCTCGCGATGAGATCCGAGCTCCGAGCCTCATCTGAAATAAAGTGGAGTTTGTGGCTCGTGATGCCATCAGAGCGTCGACCCTTCCGTTGAAAATAGAAGAGCAATTTGGGGCTTGCGCCATCCGAGCTCCGAGCCTCATGTGAAACAGAGGTTGAGTTTGTGGCTCGTGATGCTATCCGAGCATAGACCCTTCCGTTGAAAATAGAAGAGCAATTTGGGGCTCGCGATGCCATCTGAGCTCCGAGCCTCATGTGAAATAGAGGTGGAGTTTGTGGCTCGCGATGCCATCCGAGCTCCGAGCCTCATGTGAAATAGAGGAGGAGTTTGTGGCTCGCGGTGCCATCTGAGCGTCGACCCTTCCGTTGAATAGAAGAGAAATTTGGGGCTCATGATGAGATCTGAGCATCGAGATTTCTGACTTGTCGAAAAAGCCGATTTGTTGGAAAAGACCTAGGGCATTAAGGTAATTTTGTACCAACTGATGACGTCATGTGCACAAGAATCGAAGTGACTCTAGATCTTAGTGTCTGTTAGATCTTGATGATTAAGATCCAATGGCCAGATCTGATTGCGAAAATCGAGGAATCGCTTTCTCCGCTATAAATCTCCCCCCTCCCCACTTTCCTTTCCTTCACTTCTTGCATTTTTCCAATTTTCAAGAACAGGGTCTTACTTGCCATCGGCGACTTTTTCTGGTGATCGCACGGTCCATATCTTAGGTTAGTATTTCTGATCTTATAATGTCGTGCTCTCAGTCCGGCTCCGAGGCAAGCTCGCCAGGCTGTACTGCTAAGGAATCAGAGTCCCCGGAGACGTCTTAGGATTTGGGCCACTATAAGATCAAGAAGGAAGTTCTGTCAGACCTAGGGTCAGATGGTGTGGGTGATGTGGTCTTTGGGTGTCACTGTTGAGGTCTCGTAGGCCGGGGAAGGAGCCTGTGGACGAGGCGAGGAGGAGAAGGAAGAGGACGTCGATGAGGAAGAACATGACCCCGAGGGAGAGGGGGACGTTGAGGATGAAGAAGATGATGAGGAGGATCAGGATTCTGAGGGAGAGGGGGATGTTGAGGACGGGGCAGACTCTGATGCGAATCAAAGGGAGCCCGATCGGAACGTTAAGGAGGATGACGTTCGGGGAGGTGCGGGCGAAGGCCCAGTAGGAGGATCAGCCGAGGTCGAGGGTGGTCTCCCACCTCTGCCCCCTTTGTCGATGCTATCTCCGGAGAGGAAGGCCTGCCCTCGAAGGAAGAAGAGGAAGTTGAGCCTCCCGGATAGTCCCCCTCCTCCGGACAAATACGCCCCCAGACCGGGGTTCGAATTTCCCCCGGTTTCTTTCAAGAATTCGGGATCAATCAGGATGTATCCCGACGACGTTAAAGATGTCGATCCTCTTCCTCCTGTGCTGGGCGACGAGAGTCGGGTGAAGATCCGGATGGACGACATTTAATGTGTCTTGAAGGCGGACTACCTTCACATTTTGAGGGCCGCTTACTTCATTCCTCGGGAATTTGAAGTGCTAATTCTGAGCCCCAGTATTCGCCCAATGACTTTTCTTGCACCGGTTATTGTATTTTTCCTGAGGACGCTTTTGTCTCGAGACTAAGGCTGCCGCTGCACCCTTTTGTCAAGCGGGTCATGAATTGGGCGAATTTAAGCCCAATGCAGTATGACCCCAACTCTTGGAAGCACTTGATCTGTTTCATCTTGAAGTGCCAGGAGAAGGGGGTTAGGCCGAGGCTAACTTACTTCTGTGCTATCTTAGGGATTAGCTCACTGGGAGATGTGGAGGGGATCTTCTACTTCTCGCCTAGGCCTCACAAGAAGGTGATGCACGGCTATCCGAACTCCATCAAAGGGTGGAAGGAGAAATATTTCGTAGTCCGGAGCAAGAAGTCTTGGGGGATTCCGACGTCGTGGAATTTTTTTAAGCCAAATCACAAGCCTTCGAAGCGTAGCGATCTGACGGAGAAGGAGTGGAAGAAGGTGTAGAAAATTATTGGGGGGCACAGCATAGCGTGGCCTCGAGTGACGGAGATGCACCTGGCACGGGCCGGACTGAGCCCAGCCAACCCTAGTATGTTTTCTTTCTGAATTTTTTGTCTCTCTGCCTTAGTGTTAACGTTAGCCCCTCTTCTTTTATTTTTGCAGAGATGACGTCCCAGCAGGTCGATGATAGGCGTGCCTTGATAGATGCTGCCGCCAAGAGGCTTCCCCCTACCCGCCCTACCACCGAGCAGATGGTGGGGCAGCAGGGGCTACGGCCCTTTGCCCCCGATTGGTCGATTGTACAATGGGACACCCTGCTCGAAGGTCCCGTGGCCATCGAGTTTGTCAGAAAAATTGCCACCGAGCGGGATCAGATGGTGCTGGCGGTGTAGACGTCTGAGCAGGCCTTCATGCGGTGGTCTCAGGCGACGATCTCGGTGAGTGTTTGAGATTTTGTATTTTGGTTTGGACTCTAGGATTTTTTCTAACTCTTTTTACCTTGGACAGGCGATGCTTCACGGGTAGCACTTTCAGAAGTGCTTGGAGAAGGAGGTCGTTGTCGAGAGGAGGAATGCGGAGAAGTATCTCCGCGAACTGAACAAGGCGACGGACGAGTTGAAGGAGGCTAAGAGCATGGAAGCCTTCCACGAGGCCCAAATGGCCTCAATCTTCGACCAGCACAAGAAGGACGTGGATCGCTTTAAGGTGAAGATATAGGAGGAAGCGGAGAAGGGGTAGAAGGCCTTGGAGCAGATGGAGATCACCATGGCTGATGCCTTGATCCTGGCCCAGGATGAGGCATACGATCGGGCCAAGGAGCATTTCCGGAGGATCTATCCGGACCAGAAGGTCGACCACCTCCACTTCAACTGGCAACCGGACCTTCCGCCGACTCCTAGCGGCGAGGAGATGGGGAGCGACCCGACTGATGAAGAGGTGCCACCCCCCCCCCCCCCCCCAAGCATAGCTTAGGCTTTTTCTCTCTTTTTTTATTGTACCTGCCTCGCACGGACTGGTCACCGCATTTTTGTAGTACAATTTTTTGGAAGTAATGAAAGATAGCTTTTTGGCCGAGGCTTCGTAACTTGCACACTTTTTAGTCTCCTTTGTGACTGGTTGTTTTCTCTCGTCTTTTTGGTAGACCCACGAGGTCTCTGGTGCCAACCCTGTTTCTGCCGAGGAACCCCTGGTCCGAGCGGGGAAAGAGCCATGGAGGCATCTCGGGCTCGCCAGCAAAAACAAGCTCGGGACCGAGCGACCGCCGTGAATTATTTCGCTAACAAGTCTAGGGAGCTCAGTCTGGAGGTCGCTCGTCTGAAGAAAGCCATAGCCGACAGAGACTGGTGGGTAGTAGAGATGAACAGGTTGATCTCGGATGCCTCTAGTGGGCGGTCGGCTTCGGAGTCTTTCCTTCGCAAGGTCGTTGTTGGGAAGGAGTTGGAGATCCGCAAGCTGAAGCTGGTGTTGGGCACTGGTTTGATCGAGGAGGCGAGCGATTCGGTATCGGGACCATCTCCGACCTTCTTGTTGGAGGGTGCCGAACCCGATAATACGGGAAGCTCGGTGGCAGGGGTAATTTCCCGGGTCGAGCCGGCCGAGCATGAGAGGACTCCCGAAGGAAGCACCGAATTCGAGTTTTAAGCCGGGTGTGAGTGATTTGTTACCTTTTTATTGTATTTTTGCCGTCGTTACTGGCGCGCGATGAGTAATAATAAAAAGAATTCCCACCTCTTTAACCTTGTCAATCACATTGGTAGAAGATAGTTTCCAGGCTCGGCCCGCAGGAGTTCGCCGACGAGGTGGAAAGCACGCAGGCGCATGAGCAGTGGCGTTTCTCCTTTCGATAGTCATTAACGACGACATTTCGCATTCCAAGGAGCATTAATGGCGACGTTTCATCTTCCGTCGTTTGGGGTTCCCAGACGCAATAACTGCGCCTTTCAGGAGGCTATATAACCCCCCATGCCCCCTTGTTGGTTGTCAAGAATTGAGATTGGCTGATCTGCAACTCGATTTGGGTGCCTGCCGAAGGTGGGTGCCCCAAAATAAAAATTTTGGTCTGAGGGCTCCGAATTGGAGGCACACCAATCACCCTCGAACAATTCGGGATTTTGGCCTTGAGGGTCGTAAGACTCCTGGTTGTTCGTTGGTGAGTGGTGGGCCGACCAATTGATTCGGAGGGTCGGAGAGAGCCGAGGGTCGGTGGCTCCCCTGCCGCCCTTGAACAATTCGGGGTTTTGGCTCGTGAGAGCTGCAAAACCCTGAGTTGTTCACGGGCGAGAGGAGGGTCAACCAACGACTCGAAGCTCGGGGCGTTTGCCGAAGGCGGACGCCCT